>MJUU01014819.1:82037-113020 GCA_002080025.1 Modiolus philippinarum | reverse complement strand
ACCCCAAAATTTTCCATAAAATATGAAACGAATATGTGCTTACATACTCCAAGAAAAAACGTTTGAAAAGTTTCACCGTAAAATTTTTGTTCTACACATCACAGAAACACCCCTATCTAAGGAGTCTTAAATTCTATTCTGAAATCACAATGAAGAAAATACTACTGTGCTGCAGAATAGTCATAAATTAGCCCTAAAATGCTAATCTGCTTCAAAGAAACTTGAAAACCTAAATATGAGATAATATTGATCATAAATATGTATTGTATTATAGTGTACTTCTTGTTCGTGAGATAATTTTTCATATGGTTATACTATCATACTTTCAAATTTTGGCATTTATTTTAATATTTTGTAACTTCAAAATGTTACTTCGATCTCTTGTTTATTTTGCCCACATTTCACTATTTATACATCCAAGTTTTCTAAAAATCGACTTTTTTGTCATATGTTGTAATCGTCTACTAGATTAAGACACTAGTGCTTTTGTCGGGCAACGGATGACAGTGATTGTAAGAGCACCTTGCCAGTTTAAGTTATGTTTGTCGACCATCCCGCATCCATGAACACAAGATACATGGATAAAGCATTGTTCGTCATTTAGCGGGGAGTTCCGCTCAAACTGGTCCTAGTGGCCATCTGAACAATAATAGGAAAACTGCATACAAAAGTCATAATATTCACTTATGCTGACTGTCAAGTTAAAAGAATCACTTCTCTTGCAAAATATCTCATTTCATTTACTTGAATATTTTAAAATGCAATTCATAAACTGGATACTTTAATGAAGGCATTATAAAACAACGGCAGTGGAACAGCGAAGGAATAAACAAGTTGTATTTACAAAAATTGAAGTCCAAAGATATGGCAAAAACGAGAACACAGAAAACAATTACGTTAGACAGATACAAAGCACAGAAATGAAACACACAGCAAATATAAAACTAAGGCACTCAAAGTGTGAACCCCCATGATACTGAGAGTGACATTAGGTCCTCCGAAAGTGTACGCATGTCTTTCTGTTAACAACACCTGTCATACGGTTAGTGAGCCATATATTTTTGAATGATCTGGTAGGTAGCTGATTGCTTAATGTCATTTGCTAACCCTGAGAAAAAAAAAACAATTAAAGTCCATGGTACGTGTTACTTCTCTAACCCTCAAACAGTACCAAGGTTAGATTTTTTCATAAAAACTTGTGTAATCGCAGGAGTATGAAAACACGGACGACAGTTCTGTACCTCAAACATAACTAACGAAGACAAAACTTAAATTTATCAAGACAGCACAAGTAACTAAAGCACTGACAGTGTGAACTCCAATAAAAGAGGAGCAACATCAGAAAGGGAAAGCTTGTCCTGCTATGTTAAAAGCACCCCGTCACACTGTGAGTCAATCTAGGAAAAGTCAAAATCGGAATAGTCAAATCCGAGGAGACGTGAATCTAGCTGAAAATGTCCGCTTTCGTTTTGGAAGTGAAGTGTTTTATTAAAAGAGTAGACTTTCATGAGGAGAAGGCTATTTCATTTCTATTCATGATTAATATGATTTTTTAAAAATTTTGTCATTCAATCATTACAAGGAATTTTTAAATAAAATGGAACTATCTCCCCCTTCCACTGTTCACTACCTTTAATGCGCCTTTTTTTTTTTGCTTCTTCAACTATAATTACACATTTGAAGTAAGTGTGCAATTCAATAAGTCTTTACTGCTACTGATTTACAAGAAGAATGTGACTTTATACTTTTAAAAAACAACGACAGAAGAATACCGAAGGAACAAAGGAGTGAAATTTACAAAAATCGAAGTCCAAAGACACGGCCAAAATGAGAACACAGAAAACAATGACGTTAGACACAGAAAACAATGACGTAAGGCAGATACAAAGCACAAAAATAGAAATTACAACATTCAAAACAAAGGCACTCACAGTGTGAACTCCAGTGAAACTAGGTGTGACATCAGGTGCTCCGGAATGGTAAGCATGTCCTGCTCTATTAACAGCACCCGTCACACTGTTTGTGAGGTAAATATGTTTTTGAAGGATCTTTTTGGTAGCTTATTGGTTAATGTCATTTTCTAACCCTAAGACTTAACCAATTAAAATCAATGTGCTACTTCTCGAACCCTCAAACAGTACCATGGTTAAATTTTGAAATGTTTTTTGTGAAAAAAAAAATTAGTATTCAAACATTAACAAGGACAAATCGGTACCACGAACATCACTAACGGAGACATAACTAAAATGATGTTCAAGACAACACAAAAACTCAAGCACTGACAGTGTGAGCTCCCTTAAAAATTGAGAGCGACATCAGGTGGTCCGGAAGGGTAACGCATGTTATGCTCTGTTAATAGCACCCGTCACACTGTGAGTGATTCAATCCGGGAAAAAGTCGGTAGTCAAATCCGGGAAGACGTGAATCTAGCTGGAAACGTCCACTATCACTTGGGGTACTGACACGTCATATCTTTCATTGATGTTATGATGACGGCCATAGAATTTCTTGTGGGATGAAATTAACGTAGGTTGAACAAATCCCTAACTAAGCAGCTTTTGGGACAGTGTTTTGCTCTGTACAAATAATCACTGTACAAACTACACGCTCGACAGTAACGAATCAACTGTGAAATGTACACTCCATAGGCTGGAGATGTAGGTATATTGCTGCTGAGAAAGGGAAAGTTAAAAATGACTTTTTCAGTTGTTGCCTTATGCCATGTCAAGTATTGTTTTTATATAAGTCTTCGTCAATTTTATGATCTTTTACGTTTTGGAACCCTGGGTTTATTTATTCTCATTCAAATTCCTCATTGATTGCTTCTATATTTACGGATGAGAATACATTGTAAAAATTACAATTACAGCACTTAAACAAGATGTGTTTGTGAAACCCTACATATGCCCCCAGATTCCCAATTTTACCCCTTTTGGACCTCTATGACCTTAACCCTTGACCTTTGACCTAATTTGTTTTTGCATATTTATGTTCCTCTTGACTAGACCTATACACTTGCTAAGTATCAAAAGTCTACCTTATATAGTTCAAAAGTTATAGCCAAGGTTAAAGTTTCGGACAAACAGACAAACAGACAGGACAAAAACAATATGCCCCCGATCCTCCATATGGGGGCATAAAAAAATATTAGGGAGACTTGAGTGTATCCGTGGTATTATTCTGCCATTTTGTCCAATATTTTTTTATTTAGGTTTCATACATTAAAGTGAAACTACACCTACATATACCTACATATATGGTAAAGAATGTTATTCTATATCACTTGGTGAAAACCCGACCTCGATCTGTTCAGTGGTTTTGGAGAAATATGAGTTTTTGTGTTAGATTTTTCTTAAATCTAGACCACTTCCGATATCTCAATAAGTCATAGATACTTTAACCACGTGTTAATCACATGCTTGTTTTTGAAACGTTTAATTGTTCAAAAAGTTCATATCAAAAACAAAGCGAGCCGATGCAAACAGAAAATAAATAAATAAAACTTAAAAATGTCCTTAAATAAAAAAAATTCAGACTTTGCTCACGAAAGTACAGAACGAAAATTTAACCAAGCTTTGGTGGGAGGATCGGAGAAAATCGTATTTATAATCAAATCGTCGCTGCTGTACTTTCGACCGATTACAAACCACAAAATTAAACTAGATTTGCAATTGCAAGCAATAGCTGATGTCGCCCCTGGCAGCCAATTCGAGGCTTCCATCTTGTTCGCAGCGTCAAAATCTACTTAGAAATTAAATTTCATTGAAATCGGACAAAGTTGAAATTTTGACGTATTTTGGCAGCCATCTTGGAAATGTCGGCCATTTTGATTTTTTTTTTGCTGCATGCCCATCTTCTAATAGTGATTCAACTTTTTGCCAAATATGAATGAAATCTGTCAAGGCATGTTTGAGATTTGATGATTTTTATGAAAATCCGACATACGAAAAATACTGACGTAACTGGGCAGCCATATTGAAAATGGCAGCCATTTTGAAATTTCTTTTTGGTGGAGGCACAACTTCATAAGGTGATCCAACTATGTACCAAATATGAATGAATTCTGTCCAGGCATCTCTGAGAACGAAGCCGGACAAAAATCATTGGAAGAAAGAAAGCGGAATAATAATAATAATAATAGAGAAACAGACAAAAAAAACAATATGTCGTCCCGACTATGTCTGGGGCGACATAATTTATATCTGGTAATTTAGTAATATTTTGTTTGCAAGTTTTCACGGAGAGCGTCTCCCACTAGAAACGATTGTACTTTCCGTTTTGTAACATTTCGATCGCCTATCAATATGTTCATTTTATTTTGTTTCATTTTATCTTTTTATATCCACAATTAAAGAGTGGAATTTACAAAAATCGAAGTCAAAAGACACGCAGAAAACAATGTTCGACAGATACAAAGCACAGAATTCATTTTCATTTGCGACATGGTGAACTGACATTTTATCGTAGTCTATTTCGTCGGTGTTTATTTCACATTCGAAGCAATTGTCAGGTAATCGATATCCTAATGAAAAAAAAAGTGAAAATCTAATTTGGAATTTATGTTATATTTTATATTTATATATTTCTTAAGTCACTGAATATAAAGTTTCTCATTTTTTAAGATTGCAGTATGTCTTCAAATATGAGATTTATCTGTATTCGGGACGAAACAGGGGAAATGCTCGCTGAAGAAGGCATTGCCCTCATACAAACATGTCTCTTATTTAAAGATATTACAAATATGTTGTTTAATCAGTGGTATTTTTAACTAAAATGTATTTACTTTCTTGGTTCTCATAAGGAATAAGATTATTTCAAGCACATAACAGTTATGATTATTTAGGATATAATACCAAAGTATTGAATTTGTAAAGAAAGGCTGTTTTTGAATTCACTCTCTTTATTCCTTTAATCCACCTTTTTCTTGTAGTTGAATATTATACAATAATGGCCTATTGATAAGTTCAATGCAGAAATTTATGGACATGAGAAATATATATATTGACAGAGGACGAAGTCTGAGTGTCAATATACTTTTCTAACGTCAATAGATTTCGGCATTGAACGAAATAATAGGCTACAACTGTTTTATCTTTTCCGATTAAAAATACAGCTTCTAAGATAAACAATTTGTTTCACAAATTTCAAAATAACGACACGGAACTGGCAACCATGGATTAATGTTCCATCGAAAAATATTTTTCCAAAAAGTGGAAATAGAAATAGATACATACTGTCCAAAAATGACATATTTCCAAATGTTTTGATTTGATCTGCACTGAAGTACCTAGGTTTTCATAATTCGCATTATGCTGAAACAAAGTTAACAGCAACTTTTGTGATTTATTACCACTGGACCGATTTCTCTGCTGATTGACTCTAAGTCCCCGAGGGTATTCACCAACAAAGTAGCCAGTAATTTGGTGCTTGGTCAAAAACCGATTATATTTGGAAACTTGCAATATCTAAATTTCAGAAAAAAAAAACCTTTAAAAGTAATGAGTATCTCCCCCTTGCATAGCTCTGTCTTAGCCGATTTTGGCTTTCCTATTTCGATTCTATTGGTAATTTTTTCTCTATCATATTTTACACATATTTCGGTATATGAATTTCCAAATGTTTTGATTTAATCTGCACTGAAAAGACTTAAGTTGTCGAAATTCACATATGAAGAAAAAAAAATGCTGTAACTTCTGTATTTTGTGATTTATCACCACTGGGCCGATTCCTCTGCTGCTAGACTATAAGTACCCGAGGGTATTCACCAACCCAGTAGTCAGTATTCGGTGCTGGCCCGAAAACCGATTTAATTTGGAAACTTGCAATTTATATATTTCCAAGTTTCCAAATTAAATCGGTTTTCGGGCCAGCACCGAATACTGACTACTGGGTTGGTGAATACCCTCGGGTACTTATAGTCTAGCAGCAGAGGAATCGGCCCAGTGGTGATAAATCACAAAATACAGAAGTTACAGCATTTTTTTTTCTTCATATGTGAATTTCGACAACTTAAGTCTTTTCAGTGCAGATTAAATCAAAACATTTGGAAATTCATATACCGAAATATGTGTAAAATATGATAGAGAAAAAATTACCAATAGAATCGAAATAGGAAAGCCAAAATCGGCTAAGACAGAGCTATGCAAGGGGGAGATACTCATTCTTCTTTAAAAGTAAGTGAGAACCGAACCGTCAATCAAAAGAACAAACAATCCATGGACAATGGCAACATCGGACACACTAAGAAACAAAGACACCACTTAAATACGGGACAAAAAAGAAAAATTAAGACACACATAGAAATGAACAACACGGACCCAATAAAAACCATGGGTGAGATCAGGTGTACCGGTAGAGTAAGCATCTCCTGCTTCTTATAAGACACCCGCCGTGTTGAACATGTCAATTCCGGTAGTAATGTCAAATCCGATAGAGGAAAAACAAACTTAGTTGCGGAGGGAAAGATCTGTTGTCATCTGGGAAACAGATATCACATAGCGATCCACAAGATCGTGGTGTCGACCGTAAAATTTCTGGAGTAAGGAATATCTCCCTCTTGCATAGTTCTGTCCTTAGCTGATTTTGGCTACCCTATTTCGATTCTATTGGTAATTGGTTCTCTATCAGATTTTACACATACATCGGTATATGTATTTCCAAATGTTTTGATTTGATATGCACTGAAGAGACTTAAGTTGTCGAAATTTACATATGAAGAAAAAAAATAGCGGTAACTTCTGCATTTGTGATTTATCACTACTGTGTCAATGCCTCTGCTGGTGGACTGTAAGTAAACAAAGGGTATTCACCACCTTAGTATTCAGTATTCGGTGCTGGCCCGAAAACCGATTTTACTTGGAAACTTATAAATTTCAGAAAATTAAGTAAGGAATATCTCCCTCTTGCATAGGTCTGTCTTTTGCTGATTTTGGCTTCCCTATTTAGATTCTATTGGTAATTTGTTCTCTATCAGAGTTTACACAGTTTCGGTATATAGAAAAAATGTTTTGATTGATCTGCACTGAAGAAACATAAGTTCTCGGATATGCAGAAACAAAATTTACGGTAACTTCGGTTTTTTTGTGATTTAGTACCACGGGGCCGATGCCTCTACTGGTGGACTATAAGTCCCCGAGGATATTCGGCAACACATTAGTCAGTACTTCGGTGCTGGGCCGAAAACCGATTTTATTTGGAAACTTGCAATATGCAAATTTCAGAAAATTTTCTTTTAAAACTTATGAATATCTCCCTCTTGTGTAGCTCTGTCCTTAGCTGATTTTGGCTTTCCTATTTAGATTCTATTAGAAATTTGTTCTCTATCAGATTTTACACATATTTTGGTATATGGATTTCCATCCCTATTAAGCTGGGTAATGTTTAGGTACAGGTAAATGTTCAAATATCAAAAACTGTACCTAAACATTATCATAAACCGGGACGTTATCCAATGTTACTTTAAATAAGAAATTTGTTTACATTTTCTCCACCGGGCTACATTATCCAACCGGACTGAACCAATTATACACGAATTCTCCTTACCTAAACTGTTCTCCGAAAACTCAGCTTAATAGGGGGTGATTTCCAAATGTTTGATTTGATCTGCACTGAAGAGACATAAGTTGTCGAAATTCGTAAATGCAGAAACAAAATTAACAGTAACTTCGGTATTTTGTGAGTTAATACCACTGGGCCGATGCTTCTGCTGGTAGACTATAAGTCTCCGACGGTATTTACAAACCCAGTAGCCAGTACATCCATGCTGGCCCGAAAATTGATTTTATTTGGAAACTTCCAATATCTAAATTTCAGTAAATTTTCTTTAAAAGTAAGGAGTATATCCCTCTTGCATAGTTCTGTCCTTAGCTTATTTTGGCTTTCCTATTTAGATTCTATTGGTAATTTGTTCTCTATCATATTTTACACACATTTTGGTAAATGGATTTCAAAATGTTTTGATTGATCTGCGGTGGAGAAACACAAGATGTCGAAATTCGTATAGGCAGAAACAAAATAAACAGTAATTTCGGTATTTTGTGATCAGTACATGTATAAGATAAGTGTTCGTAATTTTTTTAATATTGTTTGCACTTGTTTATTTCATTGAGTGTTTTGTATCTAAATCCACCTCTGATAAAATAAATGTGGACTTAACTAACTAATCATATATGCAATAATCTTTTTCTATCAAGTTATCTTTGTTACTAGACCACAACGAATTTATCCATTATTTAATGTGAATGTAAAATTTATCTATGTTTGGCTTTTTATTTACAACTCTTTCAAATATACATGATCCTGTGACCAAATCTGAACAAGTCATAGCTATTAAAGAATATAAGAATATAATCAAAAACCTTAATTATAAGAGTAATTAAGTCTTAACAGTACTTTTCTAGAAACATTAATATGTAAATAGGTGTGACCTATGAGGGGGCGTAGTAGTAATATACAACAACGATGAACCTTTAAAAAAAGGCTTTGTTTATTACAACAGCAAAAAAGTAAAAACATAAGTTTTCTGATTCTTGGAAGGTCCATAACCCTGTCAAAAATAAGTGGATTATAACCAAGTTCGCAAGACGAAATTCATCTGTAAATTCGAAGAGGTAGACTCACACAAAATGTTAAATCAATACCTGCAATGGTTTAGAAAAAGAGGTGCGGCTGGAAAACTAATGCTTTTTAAAATGTTTTATTTGTATGTTTTTATACTATAGGGTAACGGGACACAGATAGTACCCATAAACCGGTTTAACCCTACCTCTGTCTTTTGCCAGTGCTGGTACCAAGTCCGGCTGTTCCGACTTCCTATCGTTGTCTACGTTTGTCTTATAAGTGGTTTTCCTACAGTTCCTTGGCAAATTGTGGCATGTGATTATAAATTTCAGCCATTGTAGGTGTTTCCTGTTATCCATATTTTAACATTAAAAAAAATTCTCTAAGTCCAAACCCATAATTTGTCATTTACCGGTACATAAATGATATGTCTCATTGCTTAAACTCAACCACATACTAAGCTGCGGAACCGTAGCTCTTATGGTCCTTGTGCTGATTTTTTTTTTATAGTTGCGGATCATATAGTTAGCGACCTTTTTTCAAGCCCTTGTGAGACAACACCTTTAGAATGCTGCAGCAGTCTTGGGATATTGGGATATTTAAAAAATAGAAAATGTACAAAAGCGAGCTACCAAACAAATCCCGTCACTTAAAAATATGAATTACAAACAAAGGCTAGGGATTCTGAAATCTTAAAATGCTAACACCAACATATAGCAGTGCAGGAGGGGACATAATTGAGGTTTTCAAAATATTAACCTAGATTTATGACAATCAGGCAACACGTGGAATGTTCGAATTGAATAAGGTCAAGCACAAGAGGTCACTCAAAAAAGTTATAATTATTTAAAAAAACATGTAAGTTAAACGTCCACAAGTACTCCATCACAAATAGGGTAGTTGATAATGATGTTTCATCTGCAACAAGGAATTTGGAATAGGCTTAGACAACCACTGGAAACATCAAGACGCCAAATAGAATTTTACAATGGACAAGACCAAAATCCGGACGTTGTCGTATAATTCTGGGTCCGCCCAATTTACATATCAGGCCGGATACAGAATGTTAACATTTTGGGTCCGGGTATCTATTATTCTGTATCCGCCCGTATAAGTTTGAGTCCGCCCAGTTTATGTATCCGACCGGATACAGAATGTTAACATTTTGGGCCCGGGGCAAAAATAATAGATTAAAGACTTGTAAACGCTGGATATTACTGACTAATATGAAAAGAGAAAAATAATTTTGTCAAGACCAAAACACACAGGCACTTGTTTCATAAAAAAAAAATCAGTCCCTCCCTCTCTTCGGAAGAAGAGAGGGAAAGACTGATTTTTTTATGAAACAAGCGCCTGTGCCAAAACATCAGAAGTTTTCGCTTACACATCTCTTACCAGGTATAAAATAGCACAAGAAAAATGGTATAATTACTGGCATATCTGATTTAGTAAAAGATCCCATAAATGAAGTCATAAAATAATAGAATTATTACGTAATGAAATGATTTATATTTCCATGGAATGTTTTTAGAATGATTGGAAACGTCATTAAATAATTAATTATGTAAAACTTGTTAAACTTCTATTCAAAAGAGACAATCATTTTAAAAGAGTAATGTGTATGCAATAAAAATATACCTAAATATTCAGAGCACCTAAATAATAACAACAAATGAAATATTTTTTAAAATAAGGAAAAAATAATATACAATTATGGCCTTTAATTTAGGGTAATATCCATAATTTAATCGAGAAAGGGTTATTTTTCCGAGGTCCGTAGGTAACCTTTTTCGAGATTAAATAATTAGGATATTATCCGAAGTCGATTAAAGGCCATAACTATTATTATACTGAACTAAAAACTAAAAAAAAAAGGTGTTTTATGATATCAATATCAAATAAACCAAAAAGAATGAATTTAGTTTGTTATATTTTGGCAGTTGAACAGCTTGGATATTTTTCGTTGTATTTTTGATATTGGTGTTGATGCATACAAGAAGCCCAAAGATGTCGATCATGACATTGCAGAATTGTTGCATATAGTCTCTAAATGTGCAATAAAGTTTTCTGAATTTTGATTCCGGTTCCAACTTTGGTAAATTTCCTGAAAATATCAGTCATTAGTTATCATAGGCATGACATTTTATTTAATTATTTTCTATTTTATATTTATTTTAAAAAAAGTAATGTTAAAAAATGTCGCAAAAAGTGTTGCACTCCAGACATTTTTGGCATGTTTTTTCTAGCATAACTTCTTAACAAATAAAGATATCTCCATGGAATTTTGCACGAACATGCTTTGTATCAAAACTTTAATATTTCCTAGTCTAGATAACAAAATATGCATGGTGCCATTTTTTTTTAATTCACCCGTGAAGTGAATCTGTGCATTTGATTTCATATAACTACCGAGACGTTTTTCTTAGAGAGGGAAAATGAAGGCAAAAGGGACATAAATAAGGGTTTGTGTCGGTAGTAAAAAATAAAAGCTTCAATGAAAAGAATCGGAGCCTCCGGGTCTATAACAGAGAATTATCTACCCGAACAATAATTAAAAAAATAGATAAGTAAATAATAAACAAAAAAATAGACAAATAAAATGAATATGATAATGGTAATAACAAGTTAAAAAATAATGTTAATACGTGTTCATGTTAAAAAAAAAAGGAAGAACAAAATAAAGAAAATGAATAGATAATGAATAAATAAGTAAATATTTTTGAATTAGTAAAATAATGGAAAGAATTAATTTCATCTTGGATAGTGGCCTTTTACCTGTTCATCCAGGTAAACGTAAACAAAAAACAAAATACACTAATTATTTCCCTTCCTGGGACCGAGTTTGCAATAGTTTTTCGTCAATTTATTAGAATAAAATAAAAATAGTTAATTAAATTATCGAAATAATGTGAAAAGATATCAAATTACTTTAAATGAAACAAATAATTTTTGAAAACATCCTAAAACAAGAACGTTATTTATGTTTTTTTATTTTCCGCAAGCTTGGGTAAACCTCTCTGGCTCCGGTTGGGGATACACGAAATATTGAAAACCCTCTTTGAAACAGTCAAATTTTTCGTCAAATTTATTAGAAATATTTGTCAAAACACATTTTTTGAGCAAAAATATATATTTCCGTGAAAATAAGTGACCCCCGGACCCAAAATTATAGTGGGAAGCCGGATACAGAATGTTAACATTTTGTATCCGGCCGGACCCGTAGTGGACGCGGACCCAAAATTATGCCACAACGTCGCATAAATTCGCCTACATGTACTAACATAACAGGTAGATGTGTAACCACTGTCTGATGTGTATGCATTAATTGTGTCACATTTTTGAATGTCTTACGGTGTCATTGATGCAGAATCATCCAAAACTAAAGTCGAGTTTATAGATTTTATCGGCACTTTCAAATTTCTGCACGAGTAAAAAAAATTTTTTCTGTTCTTGGAATGCGAGATAGCTGAAAAAGTGTCCAAAATATCAGAAGTGTATGATGAAGCATATTCATATCCATGAGTCCATAATTAATAATGTATGATAGTGTTTTGTCATCAAACCATTTGTCAATTTAAAATTATTTGGATTTTTTTATTTACGGATTATACCAAATCCTGATCACCGCCACCAAAGGGACCTCAATGACACACTTTGGAAACCCCGTTAAAACTCATTATCACTTACAAATTTAATAAACTATATAGATCCTCCTAAAATCTGATAACCAACGGCTATAATTGAATACAAATATTTTAGATCGTGGTAAAGCTTTTTCTATTTCAGTATTTGAAAACTATGAATCATAGTGCCATTTTTCCCCAACTTAACCAAATATTGATTTATTGATGGTAATCAGTCAGATCGAACATCTCAACTTGGGGTTGGAGTCTTCAAGAAAAATTATGTTTTCATTGCTTTGATGCGATTCGTGCTGGCACTGTTCAGAAATATAATACAATTGTTCAAATACAAATATCTTTTACCACTTAAGGTACAGAGAACTTTGCGCGTAAATACAAAAAAAATGACGCAGAAACTTGCATGTTTCTTGAAAAAAATATATAAGACTCAACTTCTGGATTAAAATTTTTTCGGCACATACTTGACGAGTTTCGATTAAAGGTTTTTGAATTCCGAAAAACATATCAACGAGAGCATCGGAGTCAATTTGGTTTGCCTGTTTACGCTCAAATATATTTACTGAATGTTTTATGGATTTACTTTTTTTCCTTCTTGGTGTTAAGAAAACCGTATTTTTGTATGAAATTTAGTAAAGTCATATAGATTCAGATTCAATATTTTATTCAAGTCTCACCACATACAATCATATACAGTTAAAATACATAATACATATAATAAAATATGTTGAATATACACTTAAAAACTATCATGTATGTGCCATTCTTAAAAGAATTATGAGAGACTGTGTAAAAACCTATATACAGTATATGGTTATATACAATATGTGTATTAAAACTCTCATCAGCATACTATATGCTTAAAATATAAAAAATGAACATTCGTCATCTTAAATTCTTAGAATATAAAATACCGTTTCTCCTCATTAAAATATTATTGCAGGTTTTGGCAACAGAATTACATATTTCATGATTAATGAATAAAAATGAAAATTTTTTATCATTTGAAAGAGTTGAAAAATCATTATTACATCTCGTAATATCTATAAACAGTGACTGTCTAAGATCCTCATACAATGGGCATGTTAACAATACATGTTTCTAATCTTCTACATCATTACAATTTATGCATAATCTTTCATTTAGTTCTAACCTTTCATACCGACCAGTTTCAATTTTTAATGGCGCTACACCACATCTAAATTTTGCAAAGGCACTACGATGACGAATAGGTATATTTTGTAACAAATACGGTTCAGTACAGTATGAGAATTTAAACAATTTATATGTTCTCAATTTACTACCTTGGCCATATGTAGCCATTCTTTCACACCAATCTGATTTATATTTATTAAACATTTCCTGTTCTAAATGATAAATTGTACTTTTATCAAGTATATACTGGTTAATATTACAAAACCTTTCAATGTTATAACATTTCAACATCTCCATTACTTGATAACTCCAATTTTTAATGTTATTACTACCCTTTCTAATTGACCATTTAAACACCTTATAATTTATTCTATTACTTTCCATTTTTGTACACCTTGACCAATGTCTAAAAACATAAGTCCACTGTCTGACACATGGGGGTTTCCAACCCATGTCGCCAGCTACTGCATCATTCGGAGTATATTTTCCTACTCCCATGAAAAATCTCATGGCTCGGTTCTGAACTGCTGAAATGCAGGAGTACTCTTTTGTGCCCCAAATTGCTGAGCCATAATCTATAACAGACCAAACTAAAGTATCAAATAATTTAGTAAAAATATTATGCTGGAAACCACCATGTGTCTTTGATTTTACAATAAGTAAGCCTAAAGCTCTACTTGCTGATCTGGCTATATATCTGCTATTAAGGCGGACTTTAGAGATCATTTTACTTTTGCAATCTATTAGCAGTAAGATATCAATGGAAATAAAATCAAAATGACGTCATAACTAACATAACAAAAATTTACGTGTCAAATGAAATTTGATGTGTCATTTCTGGTCCGCGTCAAAACAGGTCACTGGACGGTATATTAACGTGAAATATTTTAATTCCTGTTTGAATTGTATCAATAAAGTAACCACGATTCCAAGAATTATTCTGTGGATTTTATTTAAACAAAACCATTTTAGACACAGACCATTTGATTTTCCGGGGGCCTGGTATTTTTACCCGAGCCTGGAATTGTTTTCGCCCCGCTCTGCTTCGCCAGATCATCCTTTCCTAACTATGCTAGAAAATTTTGTCGAGTCACGCTTTTTTCCATTGGACCGGGTCAAGGCCAGATTATTTTTTTTTCAACCCAGATGCATGTCAGATAATTTTTTGGGGAAAAATGGGGGCCAGAATTTTTTTTCTAGAAAAATACCCCCCCCCCCCCCCCTCCCTGAAAATCAAATGGTCCGTGCCTTAAAAAGGAATGCACAGGTAAATTTTACCTGTGGAAATACATTTGAGCACTGGTAGGTCATTTAACAATGCACTAATTGATAAGGATAAGGATTTATTGCCATCCTGACTGAGAGAATTTCTTTAGATTTTGTCAGCTTTTTGTCATCTCGAAGTGATGAAAACGTGAAAAACGTTATTTTCAGAAGATCTATGTTTGTTATTTCCTGCAAAAAACAATTTGCTTATCAATATTGAATTATCTAGGAATAAAAGTACCACAGTTCGCGTGAACACGTAAACATGTGAACATCGCGCCGTCTATGATGCTGAAATTACTATGGTTGCTATGGAAAACGAGATCTCGTTGCCCGAGCGCCTTTCCGATGAAATCGGTTACTTTTGAAAGAGAGAACGAAAAATCCTTTTTATTACTTTGTTTTCAAAATTTTATAACTCTGTTTATTACAAATGTATCAAATACAATTTCGTAATTCTCAATTTATGTTAAATTTTGCTCCATGAGCTCCATAAAGATTCAACTTCCTTCCGTTGCGCGCTACGCGCGCTTAATCCTACACTGCATAACGGAAGTTGAAAGAAAAATAGAAACACGGTATACATAATATGATGATTAAATTTTGACATTTCTTAGTATTTATGGGGGCTACGCCCCCTATTATCACGTCTACACTGAAGATTTTTATTGACTTGTTTAATATTTTTTTCAGTTGTCGTAAGTCTACAACATATCTGTGTATAAGGACAATAAATGTCGTGATCAAAAATAGATTGGTTTATATCGGTTTACGAATTATCGACTATAAAACAAATGGATATATATGGAACTTTTTCCATTTCATTACACACAGAAACAGAACTATTGCCTAGCCTTGAAAATAAAAGGGAAGCTTTTTGTGATATTATTAAAGTCATTATATGCAATGTTGTCAATTTTTGTATAATTGTTCAAACAGAAATGTGAAGGTAAACATGCTATAGATAAATAACTAAATACCGAAGTTACTGTGATATGATTCGAGATTAACATAGTTTATAATGTTGAGTCACCTCCGAAAAATTAAGTCTAAATTGAAAGATCTTGGTGAAAAATATGTGTATGTTCCAATTAACAAAGCTACAAACAATGCTGCATGGTGTGATTGTTATGCAGGACGAATGCTGTGTTTGTGTAAGAAATGTGAAAGACGGCTTTTCGTTGTCTCCCCTTCCAAACACAATGCGGAAATTTCGAATTCGATCTCTGTTGCATTGATTTTGTTCCGGAGAACTTTGTTTTCTACACTGGTATGATTCTCAGCTTTTCCGTTATCTCGGGGCTTGGTCCTGGTAATAATAAAACACGAAATCTTTATTCTATTTCTGCGAACCAAGCAACAAGTGATTTTGCAATCGGCTAAGAAAGTTAATGTCACTTGCTGTAAGTTGCCGAATCATATAATTATCAGGTCTGCATCCCGATTGTTTGATTAAAATAAATCAAATTTTATGCTTTATTATTAAAAGTTATATAAACATAAACCTGTCAAATTATATCTTTTTAAATGGTGGTAATAACAAAATTACCAAACAGAATAGTCAAAAGCTAAAGCAGGTGGAAAAGACCGGAAAAATTGTCGATCGCAATTTCAGTTTCATGCCTCGCTAAACCTCCCGTTCCATTGCCTGTAGTGTCCGGTAGCAACTCAACGGCAATTTCTATTGAAACGTCGTAGACAGTTAAAAGAAATGATCATAGCAATATAAAGGAATAAAGATATGAAAAATAAATGTTGTGCTTTTTTCTACAAATTAACTATAGAACAAAATAAAGATGGTATAGTAGGTCACGATTAATAAGTAAAAAAACACAAAAAATATACAAATAAAAAACTTCTAATTTAAAGGGTCTGTCAGTCTCGTCATGTGACTCTCGAGAATTTATGATAACCATGATCTTCAAAAACGTTTCCCGCCAAAACCTGACATCCGAGTATTATGATGCTCAATATTTGTGTTCGAAATGCCACAATGCAACTTACGGCCTCATAGTAACTTCAAGATGAAGACCAACAATAAAAGCGTTGTTCCTTTGCTTGTTTTTACCATGTATTTGTAGAGACTTTGTCTCATGTGCATTTACTTAATATCCTTTCATTTACCATTTAAGGCTAAAATTTATGTTTCTGGAAGTTTCAAAATCGTACGAGACTTACAGACCCTATTGATGAACTTTTTCAATGATCATATGAGACTGAATTTTTTGAAGCCTTGATTAATAAGGCAGTCACGGAGATAACTATGTCTAATGACAAAGTCTGTATAATTTGTGCTAGCTCTAGCGTAACAAATCAACTGTGAGATATACACTCCGTAAGCGGGGAAAGATAAATTATAACTAAAGTCGCCCCTTATGTTGTAATTTCAAGTACTTAGATGACCATTTTCGTCAAATTCCAGATGCAAGTTCAAAAAGATGTATATTTAGTGGATTATGTCGTTTCCTTCTCTAGTTCTGCAAGAAAGTACAAAGAAATCTTACTAAAGGGGATGAATGATTTAATACTCAAACATGTCAGAGTTAAACCTAAAGGGCATTTTTGTACAACTGAATTATATGGGGTCTCTTTACTCGGACTTTCTTACATAATTATTACATAAGATTTATTTTAAAACATGCAGTTCATTCAGCTAGATTGCTTATTTATTGACAAACCAATTACCCTATTGTCCGGACTGCCATCATAGTCAATGTAAAATTAATTAATCAATTAATTATTTCTTACAATGTTCCAAATTGGTCTACTGTACTCTACTCTATGAGATGAATAAATGGGGATAACACACAAACCAAGACATCAAGCATGTGTACAAAAGTCGAATTAACAAAAACTGAAAACACACAGAGTCATTTGTCGTGCGTATATTGGTTGACCTACAGAAAGTGGCCTCTGTGTCCATATAAACTGAGTAGTATTTGTGTGTAGATCGATTATTCCACAAACTCGGCTGAGTGGCGAAATACGCTCCAAGGGTCTTCTTACGTAAGAAAATACTAGTCGTGTAAAACTTATACAAACTGGAAAAATGCCTTTTACCTTGCAATTATATATTAAACCATTATACAACAATAAGTTCAAATACACATTAACGAAATTATACTTTAATTAATAACTAACAAAATACCGAAGTTACTGTGAATTTAGTTTCTGTGATACGGGTTTAACCTGCATGTTTTATTGTCTTGTCATATCTTTCAAATGTATTTTACGCCGTGAGACAATTTTAAAATAAGCTATCTCATCATCTGAAGCATTCTGTTCATTTTTTGTCAGTTAATGAGTGGTAACGTGCATTTCTAAACTAAATGTCAACTACACTTCACAATCTGTTTAGATTATTCTTTACGCCAGTCAAGCGGAGAAAGTCCGTAATTGCTCCTATCGAGAAGAAACTTTCTAGAGATCCCTACAGTGAATAAGACGGAATAATAATTTAATCTACCACAAGAACGAATTTACTACTGATATTGTCATGCTTAGTTCAAAACATTTATGGTTTTTTTTCAGACACAAACAGATAAAGACAACCAAGATAACAAGAAAGACAGTGATTATGAAAATGTGGATATATCGCAAAATAGATACGTGAAAGATCCAACAAACAGGGTATTTATTCCATTATTTCTAATACATTAAGAACATTAAGAATAAAGCACATGAATTCCGTTTATAAAGGATCTGAACTGATATCAAAAACTAGAAAAAGGGCCTGTTGGTGCAAAAACTAATGGATTACGAAACGTGATGTTATTCTACTATATCATTTTTTTTTCTATATTTGAAAAAAGATGTTAATTTGAACTGGTGGTCGGATAAATTACCATAAAAAAGTTTAGTTTTGACACATTGGTCCTTTATGTTCACCAAAATCTGTTATGGAAAAAGAAGGGAAATATTTATAAACGCAATGCATCATGTAAAATTTAAATTCTCCCAAGCACCCAGAATAGTTCAGATGAAAAGCAAAACGGACTGTCAGAAAGCCTTGAACTTTTTATTGTGAAAAGTGCACCAAGTACAGGATAAATCGACAGGAAAGGTTCACAAATCTACAAGTCAGAGAGTTGTTCTACTATTTGTTTGCTGGTTGTCCATGTGACTGTATGACATCATAACGCTCCTTCTATACTGATTGATACTATAAGCATATTCAGTATAGCAGGAAGCTTGTGCAAATAGCATTTTTTACTTTATATTTTTTACACATTTAATCATTTGGCTTTTAATTTTAGCTAGTTGGGGTCTAAAAGATAAGCTCAAATTACTCAACTAATCCAAAACGGCTGTGTACTTTTTAATCAAATTTGCATCTATCCCTATCATATATTGAAGATGTGCCAAATGAATGTGCATTTTTCTTCCCTTTCATTTCTAACATTTCCATTAGTCCGTGGGCTGGAAACACTTTCCGTGCACCCCCCCCCCCACTTCCGAACCAGACCGATTTTTTTCAGTCCTTCTATGTCCCCTCTTCAAAATAAAACATGTTAACACGAACATAACCTGCACGCATAGACAGTATAGGGCCACTTTTATAGTACACCATGAACAATTCTTGTATTTTAGTTTTAACCTAAGTTTCATCTTTTAAGCTCCATAAGTTTTAAACGGTAAGTAATATGTACTCAAATTTGGTACCAAATTAAAGCTAATTTAATACCCATTACAATAAACACAAGTTTGGGCACTTTATGCCCTTTTTTTTATCTGGGGATACAAAAAATGTACCCCTCCCCCTGAAAAAAATGCGAAAAATGACTATTTTAGGCTGTCAATTCCTTTCAGATAAACAACCTTCGTCATTTGATCTAGTTTTTATGCCCAACTTATCAGGTTTGATGCAATGTTGGAAAATAAAACCATTAAAGTCCATGAAATTTTGTTTTTTGGTAAATTTTTTTTGAAAATGGGAATTTTCGGAATTTTAGATTTTTTCACAATTTCGATTTTCTGACTTTAGGATCGTAAAATCTGAATATATATTTAATAATGGCCGATTTGATAATGATTTATGATATATTAGCAACAAATTGTGAGCACACATTTTAGTTTCAGACATATTGTAGGTTCAGAAATGTCAAAATTAGCACCCCTCCCCCTAAAAATTAAGGGAAAATTTGAAATATTTAGGCTCTAAATGATAAAAAGATAATGTTTGATGGGGATTCTAGTGTTTATTTCACTCAAGCGGACATGCAGTAGATCATTTAAAGAGATTTAAACTTATTAAGAGGTCTCTTTTCGAATCTTCTGCCGAAATTGTATGAAAAAATGGAATTTTCCGGTTTTCAGGATTTCTGCTGTTTTGACTTTGAGATGCAAATACTTCATTAAATTGATATGTAATTTAAAAATGTTGACTTAATATCGTTGCCTTATATCTTAGCAATTACAAAGTATGCGTTTAAACATTTTAGACTAACTACAGTCTCATAAATTACAAACATATTACCCCTTACCGTATATATTCAACACAATTCTTTCATTTTATTCAGCTTGAAAAGCTTAAACATTGTAAAAAGGTCCAATGACATATCATTTTCAAACACCAAAATACACAGAGACTGACATATATCACAAATAACAACATGCGCATGGTTTATGGGCAGTTATTCAACAATTAAAATTGGATTTCGTAAAATTCTGAAATGCTGGAAATTCCAATTTTTCACGAAAATCGCCCAAAATATTCAATTTTACTCATATTTTGGTATTAAAATTACATATTACAGCGACTTCGGTAGTTTGTTATTTATATATAAGGATTAATCAAATGCATCTTTGGTAATGAAAGTAAAATATTAGTATGTTATGTTCATATATATTTAAAGACAGACATATTTGGGGGACTTTTAAGTTTAATTTTGTTGGGGTAGGGGTAATATTTTTGGTATTTAGAGTCACATTGAACACTCCTTGTCTTTGTAAGCAGCGTTTTAAGATAAATTATGTATCGGTTAAAACAATAAATTGGCAAATCTGCAGATAAATCCTTCAGATTTGCCACATATAACGATTTAAAAGTGAATTTTGGACAAATCTGAAATGCTAAAGATTCCCATTTTTCATCAATTTTGGACAAAATATTGAGTTTAAGCAGACAAGTTGGGTTAAAAATACCAAATCACGATAGAATTCATGCAACCTTGCTATATGCAATGCAGATTTTGCGTGTGGTGGTTATTTTTATCCCAACATAGACAAAAAATCGATAATTTTTGGAAAAAATTGTTTGGGTAGGGGTAAGATCTTTGGTATTTAGAGTCACATTGAATACTCCTTGCTTTTTTAAACACTGTTTTAAGACAACTTATGTAACTCTTAGAACAATTAATTGGCATATCTGCAGATATATTCTATAGATTTGATATATATTGCAATTTAACAGTGAACTATGGACAAACTGAAACTTTGAAAATTACCATTTTTCATCAATATTTGGATTAATATTGAGATTTTGGGGGCCAATGCCTGTTAAAATACCAAATCATGATGTAATTTATGCAACATTGTCATATACAACACTCGTTGTCCGTGTTCTTGTCATTTTTATCCAAACAAAGGCCAAAAATTGACAATTTCAGGGAAAATTTGTTGGAGTATGGGTAAGATTTTTAGTATTTAGAGTCACATTGAACACTCCTTGTTTTTCTAAACAGTGTTTTAAGACAACTTATGTATCGCTTAGAACAATTAATTGGCATATCTGCAGATATATTCTATAGATTTGACATATATTTCGATTTAACAGTGAGCTATGGACAAATCTGAAATGTTGAAAATTCCCATTTTTCATGAATTTTGGGAGAAATATTGAGTTTTAGTCCAACATTGGCTGTTAAAATATCAAATCATGATGTAATTCATACAACATTGTCATATACAATACACATTTTACGGGTTCTGGTTATTTTCATGCGAACATGGACAAAAAATTGACAATTTTAGGGAAAATTTATTGGGGTAGGGGTAAGATTTTCGGTATTCAGAGTCACATTAAACACTCATTGTTTTTCTAAACAATGTTTTAAGAGAACTAATATGTCGCTTGGTACAATTAATTGGCAATTATGCAGATATATCCTCCATATTTTTCATAAATAACGATTTAACAGTGAACTTTGGACAATTCTAAAATGTTAAAAATTCCCATTTTTCATCTATTTCGGGCAAAATATTGAGTTCAAGTCAACAAATATCTGTTGAAATTTCAAATCATATTGTTATTCATACAACTTTGTCATAAACAACACACATTTTGCGTGTTCTGGTTATTTGCATGCGTAAATAGACAAAACATTGACATTTTTAGAGTAAATTTGGTGGGGTAGGGGTAAGTTTTATTGATGTATGAGGTTTAGATTACCTAAAAGCAGCCCTTATTTGTAATGCTTTTGAAGCAAATATAATAAGCTTTCATTTTATACCTATTTTAAATGATATTTGTTTACTAAAAAATAATATTAGGCAAAAGAAAGACAAAACTTATTCAAAAACGAAATTATTCAAGGGTCCATGTATTTGGTATATTTGAAAATAAAATTTTGGTCAATTAAAATATTTTTACATCGTCTTAACATGTTTTATATTGAAGAAAATAGATTGAATAGCTAAAAACAATTTTCAGAATCGGAAATTGAGATGTACTTCGGGTTCTCTGGACCATCAAACCTACGCAATTTCAATGAAAATATCAGTTTTTTCGTCAATATTTCATTGGGGTAGGGGTACGTTTAATTGCCCTATGTAACGTATTGTGCATAGAAAATGTAAAAACTTGGGTTCTTTGTAAAGCTAATATAATAAGCAATCATTTGATACCTCGTTTTTATAACTGGAAGGCATTTGACTAACATTTTGAAGCAACTGAAAGAAAAACTTGAACGAAAAACGAAATTTTCAAAAATTTCGGTAGGTGGGTCTAAAAATGGGCCAAATTCCTCAAGTGCGTGCAGGTTATGCTCGTGTTAACATGTTTAATTTTGAAGAGGGGATGTATGCGGACTTAAAAAAATGGGTGGGAAGTTGGGGGGGGGGACGCACGGGGGTTATTCCAGCCCATGGACTACATGTAATTATTGAAATTCGTCATCTTAGCTTTCTGGAGTATTAGGGGCAAGACTAAATAATCTACAATATCTCCTCAACCGTATGCTACTTTTCCCATCAAACATATAACTGTTAGCCATGGAATTTGTTTTTGTAAATGTTATGGACAAATTGTGAATTTTCAGTTTGTGAGTATTGCAACCTAATACCATTTTTTTCTTCATCAATGAATTAAAATTTAAACATTCAAAACAATTATCAAAGAACAATATGTATTATTTTTCGTTCTTCATCAGCTGTATCTATACATTTATGTGGTAAGTGGCCAATGGTCCTTTAAATATTTTCAATGAATAAAACACGTGTCCAACGCATACACTTTTCGCCACGAATTTTGATGGTGTTATCCTGAACAATATACCAGTATTATCTAAAACGGATTCCTAAATTTCTGGATACATCAATTTTTACGTGAAAATGACTACTAGTATTTTGCAACCACTGCCGCCGATCCCAGCTTTCGTATCGTTTCGTAGAAATATATGAGAGGTGAAAAGAAATTAATTTAGCTTGTCTGCATAGCCAGTTTTAATACACTGTTTATAATTTCTCTTTGATTCAAAATTTATCTGGTTGACCTTTAGATTTCTTTAGTTGAAATCCAAGTAGCAAAGCTGAAAAAAATTGATTTAGCGGTCAACTCCATTCCTCACAAACGTGGTAAAACAACGATTGTCAAAAGGGCTATGGATTATTTCGAAACATAGAACCCTCTCCAAATTTATTTCAAAGGTATCTAGATAGAAGGGACTTTCACTAAATAAACTGGACAGAAGCTAGGTCCCAAAAATTTATTTCTCATCGGGACAACCCGATTCCCCGAACCTCAGTACATCGTTTAAAATGAATATATGATTTTCATTGCAAATGACTGATGCAGCTTTGATCACATATTCAAAGTAAGTAGTGAATCTCATCTCTTTGGACCCATAAGGCCAATGTTAAAGTTCCCCCAAACTTCCCTCCGAAATTATCGATCGCCTTGATTGATCTATGATCCGACATAAATCTCATGTTTAATATGGTCATAACGGTACTCGAAATAACTGTCATCCCCGTTTACTTGTATAGTGATATGGAAATTTAAACCCGTCCCTTAAAAATATTTGTAGTTGGGTTTTATGCTTAAAGCCCCACCCTCTTATTAATTATCCCTCTCACTTTTGCCTTATGTCTTCAGCCCAGTCTCCCGGCGTCTTGCACGTAGAGCACCGCAAAAGTAATGTAGCGGTGTGAGAGTGGTGTGACGCTGGAAGATACCTTATACTTATGTAGTATCTGCGGCTTTATCCCTAAATATTCCGTCTTTATTGTGGTGTTCCATTACTCCAGAAGCTCTTTAAATGCATTTCCTGGGCTTGGACGTGCTATTCAATTATTTGAGTTGTGTCCTTTGTTTGTGTGCTATTACATTAACCCCCAAACCCATGTGCTGTTTTCTACCGATTTGTATCCCTGTTCTGTTCTGCCTTGTTTTGTTCTGGCCTTTTTCCCAACCGTAACTCTAACCTTCATTTTTGTTTCTTTATATGTTTATCTCGTTGTAATTTTCTTCTTTGTTTCTCTGAGGGAGTTTCCAATTTAATACTAATTAAATAAGCAACTAATTACAATATACATATTTTATTTTCTCCATCATGAGTTAGGGAATGGGGGTTTGGAGGTTCCTTAAAAATATTTAAAAAAAATAATAAAAAAAAAATAATTAAAAAGAATAAAAATATTTTACTTTTTCACTCCTCCTCTCCCTTTAAGGCCCTCCCATCCTCTCAAAATCCCGAGATGAGCACGCGAGCAGCACGAGCAGCGAAATGAGATCACGAGCAGTGAAAACGAGCAGCGTTAGCATACCTTTAAACGGTTAATTTATAGCTTTTCCCACCATAAGATACAATGCACTTGTCACCACCACCACTAACCGCTGAATTCCCGAGATGAGCATGCGAGCAGCACGAACAGCGAAATGAGGATACGAGCAGTGAAAACGAGCAGCGAAATGAACACGTTGACATGCCCTTAAACAGCGAATTTGTCGCTTTTCCCACCACATAACGACTGTAGCAGCAGCAGCAGCAATATCCCACACCACCCAGCAGCAGCAGCAATATTCCCGAGATGAGCACGCGAGCAGCACGAGCAGCGAAATGAGCACACGAGCAGTGAAACGAGCACGCGAACAGCGACATTCCGAATCTGACCGTATTTAAAGCTTTGCTCTGTAAAATATCGTCATTCGTACTTCGAATCCAGAGAGAAGAAGACGTCCATAATGTATCACTGCGACATTTGTGAATACACGACCAATCGTCACTTCAATCTGGTTCGCCACAAGAATCAGAAACACGACATGGAAGATACTTCGCCAAATGAATCGGATACAGAGTCCAACGTATCAGAGAAAAGCAATCACTCTGACGAATCTGCCTATAGCAACGAAGAAAGTAACATATAATATACATTGTACGGGAAACGAACGATAACTCTAGTAGAATATGGGGACCGTTCACCCCCCCCTTTTTTAAGCAGTAAAAAGCAAAAAAGTTATACTTTGGACATCGTCACTTCCGTCGACGTTATACTTCCGGTTGACGTCATTTCCTATGCCACACTTCCAGTCACGTGACTTCCAGTGACGTCATACTTCCGGTCACGTGACCTATGACGTCATACTTTCGCCTGGTCCACTTGGTCCACGACAAATAATAATTGAACTGTCCCCATATACTACTAGAGTTATCGTTCGTTTCCCGTACAATGTATATATCAATCCGGGGTAACTTCGCGCTCCTACAGCAATTTGTGAAGGTTTCAAGTCTCTATCTGTTACCGTTTGGAAGATAGGGTACCGAAAAATTCGGGAATGGCCCAAAATACAAATTTTTCCAAGTCGAGTACTATAGACGTGTCATATATGTTTTCGGGGGTAACTTTGACCATCTTAATCGATTAGTGACATCCATTTAGCCCTATCTCTAATATTTGGAGTGCTACGAGGGGTCCAAAATTTCGGAAAAGGCCCAAATTTCAATTTTTCCTAAGTCAAGTACTAAGGACATACTATATATGTTTTCGGGGTATCTTTGTCATTCTAAATCGAATGGAGACATGTGTTAAGCCCTATCTCTCATAGTATGGGTGTAAAAGGGGTCGAAAATTTTGACAAGGGGGTCATTTGGTGAATTTTAACAAAGGGGCACTCTGCGTTTATCCAGGCTTGTGACTGGCTATCTTAAAGGATAGGCCGCATTACCCCATCCCCCCTTTTTTGTGACTTTACATCGAGTCGTTGCTGTCTTCGATTGGTGGTGGTTCGAATCCGTCCAATACGTCATCTAACAGATATTTTCTTTTCTTCACTGCATATTGCCAAGATTCCCTGGTGTCGTAGTCTTCTTCATCTCTTAAACGTTTGGCTGTAGCTCTGATCTTTTTGTGAATTGGATCTTTGTTGAAATCCTGCATCCAGAACACCGTTTCGAGGTATTGATTTCTCATATGGTCTCTAAAAAGTTTATTCATGTCTTCATATGCGGCTAAGCGAGCCTTTTCGGAGCTGTGTCCTTCTTCAATCAACTCTTCTACTTTCTTGGTGTATTCTGGTTCGAGTTTGTCAAATGTTTGATTCACGATCAGCTTCCATGGAGACTCTTGGTCTTCTTCATCGTCAGTGCTTTCGTCCGTGGACTCTTCTGACGTGTTAGAGTCATTACTTTCTTCGTTGCTATAGGCAGATTCGTTAGAGTGATTGCTTTTCTCCGATACGTTTGACTCTGTATCCGATTCATTTGGCGAAGTATCTTCCATGTCGTGTTTCTGATTCTTGTGGCGAACCAGATTGAAGTGACGATTGGTCGTGTATTCACAAATGTCGCAGTGATACATTATGGACGTCTTCTTCTCTCTGGATTCGAAGTATGACGATATTTTACAGAGCAAAGCTTTACATACGGTCAGATTGGGAATGTCGCTGCTCGCGTGCTCGTTTCACTGCTCGTGTGCTCATTTCGCTGCTCGTGCTGCTCGCGTGCTCATCTCGGGAATTCAGCGGTAAGTGGTGGTGGTGACAAGTGCCTTGTATCTTATGGTGGGAAAAGCTATAAATTAACCGTTTTAAGGTATGCTAACGCTGCTCGTTTTCACTGCTCGCGTTCTCATTTCGCTGCTCGTGCTGCTCGCGTGCTCATCTCGGGAATTTGAGTGGATGGGAGGGCCTTAAAGGGAGAGGAGGAGTGAAAAAGTAAAATATTTTTATTCTTTTTAATTATTTTTTTTATTATTTTTTTTAAAATATTTTTTAAGGAACCTCCAAACCCCCATTCCCTAACCCATGACGGAGAAAATAAAATATGTATATTGTAATTAGTTGCTTATTTAATTAGTATTAAATTGGAAACTCCCTCAGAGAAACAAAGAAGAAAATAACAATGGAGATAAACATATAAAGAAACAAAAAAGAAGGTTAGAGTTACGGTTGGGAAAAAGGCCAGAACAAAACAAGGCAGAACAGAACAGGGATACAAATCGGTAGAAAACAGCACATGGGTTTTGGGGTTAATGTAATAGCACACAAACAAAGGACACAACTCAAATAATAGAAAAGCAAGTCCAAGCCCAGGAAATGCATTTAAAGAGCTTCTGGAGTATTGGAACACCACAATAAAGACGGAATATTTAGGGATAAAGCCGCAGATACTACATAAGTATAAGGTATCTTCCAGCGTCCCACCACTTTCACACCGCTACATTACTTTTGCGGTGCTCTACGTTCAAGACGCCGGGAGACTGGGCTGAAGACATAAGGCAAAATGAGAGGGATAATTAATAAGGGGCTGGGGCTTTAAGCATAAAACCCAACTACAAATATTTTTAAGGGACGGGTTTAAATTTCCATATCACTATACAAGTAAACGGGGATGACAGTTATTTCGAGTACCGTTATGACCATATCAAACATGAGAATTATGTCGGATCATAGATCAATCAAGGCGATCGATAATTTCGGAGGGAAGTTTGGGGGAACTTTAACAATGGCCTTATGGGTCCAAAGAGATGAGATTCACTACTAAAGTACATTAAGCAAACTATCAAAATATATTTATCGATGCTGTTGATAAAACAAGAAAAAGAATAGACCATTCAGAGAAAATTTTAATTGACAACTGAAATGAAATAGATACCTTATCTTAAAAAGTAACAAGAACATTTATGAAATGTTAATCTCTCATCTTCTTAGAATCAGCTGAAGAAAGATGATTCGGAATATGATTATGCAGAACAGCCAGAGATACCGGTGTCTGCATATAGCGATGATCAAAATAAGCTGCTTCATAAAGAACAAGAATCAGCTGAACAGAAGGAAGATATTTATTTAAATCAAGCTTACTTGGATTCTTACAAGAGTGATGATCATTATGAAAACTTAGATATGAAAAATACAAATAGCATAAAAGAACAGGAAGATGTAGAATCTGTCGAAGATGTGAACAGTGAACCTGAAAACGCGACCCTTGTATACAGCAATGTGAACGTTGGGAATGCTGAAAATGTAACACCTGTAAAAAGTAAGGTAGAAATTCAAAATGCTGAAAAAGTAACATCTGTACAGAGTAAGGTTGAAATTCAAAATGCTGAAAATGTGTATATAAATTTAAATATGAACCATGATGAAAAAAACACCAAAGACAATAAAGGAGAGAGAAAAACTAACTCTTTATGATACTTTTACATGCCTGTAAATAGTTTGTTTAGTTATTTTTTTCCTCTACAGAATTATATTTTTTTTACCTTTCACAAAATTTTATTCAGTATCTCCTGTTAACAATATCCTTTTGTCCTGGAGTACAAGCTAAAGGACTCTGGTATACAAAACACTCAATCCTGCCTAGGATAAGCAGGTGAGCAAAATAAAAAATATCCACTGTTGTTTGAATATAAACACCAAAATGGTTTTTACATGCTTTGTTAAACACTAATAACCAAATATATCAAGTATAACCCATTCGAGTTCTTATTATGTAGACATATAATAATCGAATACACCATCAAAGCAATGTCGAAACGACCTAATTATTGTGTTGTTTATCAAAGGGTTAAATGAATGATATGCGAGTAGAAATTTACCTTATTTATAAATTTGATAAAAAATTAATAAAACACATTGTATTCAAACAAATTACCATGCAATATTATTGATATAGCTCAGAAGATTTTGAAGTGAAGCATTTTCACAAATCCGGGATTTTTTTTTCTTTTTATCTTCTACCTTGATATAAACTTTTTTGTCCTTTTTACTTCGGAAGGTTCGTGCTGGATAGTAGAGCTTGTTGATTTTCATAGAAATAGACCTATACTGTTGACAGATATCCTTGAAAGCATGACACATACTACTACAATGTGTATTCATGACTTTGAAATGAAAGAAGATAAACATTGAATACAACACAAGTTCAAACTCATAGACTCATAAAAAGTATTCAATACAGTCATCACGCTTGTAAAAATATTTTGATATACGTTATTTCATCATAATTTAATTATACATATAAATGATTAATTGCCATTAAGTAATTGGAAGTTTATTTGGGATATCAGCAGCCCTTTCCCAAAAATTCTTAAGATAAAAAAATGTCGTAAGTCTTTAACATTTTATTTTGACTTACGATTGAAATTTATCGTAAGATTATTTGTGAAAAGGGCTGCTGACACATATACTTTGGTCACTGTTTTTGTCTCATTCAATGTGTTATCGAATAATCATCTTTCCTTATTTAACACGGTTAAATATTTGAAATTTGTTATTCGTGCAGATTATAATACCTCATGTTTTTTTTGTAGGGGTTTAAACTGCGTGTGCTGTAGTTTTGTGGCCTATTTGTGCGGATTGTTTATGTTTGTTATATTGCCTCCATTTGTATTCCTCTAGATTTTTTCATTTTTCGTGCTGTTTTGCTTCGTTATTCTTTATTAATGTACCTAATTCTTATTGAATTATTTTGTTCATAAGAACTTGAATTGCATTTTTAAAGATATATTGATTGGAATGTCACAGAATGAAAATTTTAAGAAACTACATATTGTAGTCAATTATTCTTTCAGTTTTGTTTTTTAATTATTAATCTAAACAGATGTAATCCTGTGTAATATTTGTCTTATCTTAATTTTACTGATTGTATATACATTCAAGTTCCCATTTACATAAAAGTTTTCATTACAATTATATTTTTAAGCTAGATATTGACATCGAATACATTACCTTTTCAATTAACCGAAAGGCCGGAGATAATAAATTCAGCGCCATCTACCTGTAAAAATAAGAGGTGAGACAGGATTTGCAGGACATATATTACATGTATTTACCGTCTCAAATTTACTTTGCAAAGAAGCAGGGACATTATATTTTATATAGTTCCAGATAGAAGTAATTTTTTATTTAAAATTAACAAATGTTTAGACTATCAAATAACATATATCTGTATCTTTCTATATTAATTCATCCTTATTCGTGTAGAATCATCAGATTTTTAAGGTTGGTTTAACATTGAGAAAGAGCTTCTTTTAATTGCACAGATCTCCATGTTTGTTTTTGTTCTTGGGATAATTCATTAGGCTTTCTTTACAAAGTTATCCGTCTTCATTTCCAGGTTATTTGTTTTTCGTCAAATACACATTATAGTCTGCATTTCATGTGGAGAATGATATTGGACAAATGAAGTCAAATCATATCTCGTTTCTATTATAAAATATGTAAGCTTTTATCTATTTAATGGGCCGGGAATACATTTAACTTTCAGCCCATTTCACTAGTATTGAGACACTCATTTTCACCTTCTACTACACAGACATTCCAGTATTCATTGACGTTGAACTAATACCTTTCGAGAACTACCTCTAACTGGTACTCTATCTACTCTAACTGGTACTCTATCTACTTGACTTTTTTTGAGAATTTACATTAATGTATATTTGATTTATTTCCTTATAAGAGGTTATATTTTTTATTTTATATTTCTATCTAAAATGTAACTTATTTAAAATTCTGCGTTGCTGAATTCATATATAATTCGTAGAAAAGATGTCGCTGAAATGATATATTGAATAACTCAAAAATGTCGCTGAAATTTTAGCGTCGCTGAATTTATACGCACCTCGAAAAGCAAGTGACAATTTCTTAATTCAAGCTTTCAACAAATTGCAACTTAGAGTCAATAAAATTCAACACAATAGGGAAAA
>MJUU01014819.1:36139-70869 GCA_002080025.1 Modiolus philippinarum | reverse complement strand
GATTTGATCACTAGTTATCAAATCGACATAGTCGCTTGGTTCGGAATAGTATTTTATTTGTGCCATATTGGATCTTTGACCGAATTTTCCCCAGAAGCTGTTTAACATAAATTTGGCTAAAGCTCGTAACCCCGGGTTCTTCTTTATTTTATCGTAATCTAATAATATCCCTTCCCTGTCGTAGTAATCTCTGATATAGTTATGTTTGTCTTCTTCTGTTTTACACCATTCTGGCCACCCACTAGCTTCCTGCTTCATTTTCAGGAAAGTGTTGACGTATTCGGTGAAAAGTCCTCCTGTCTTAGTCGTTTGATCGTATTGTTCCGTGTCAAAGTGCCAGACTTCATAGATTCTGTCTATCTGATATCCTTTCTCCAACGCTTTCTTTAGCTCATCGGTGACCCAGGTTCCGGTCAAAGCCCTTTCCTCGTCCATGTGTTGACACGGCGTTTGTTGACTTGATTCGGCACAGGTTTTACACAACGTGAACAATAGTTTGTTGTTTATTTTTGCAGGGAGTACTGGGATGTAGAGTCCTCTCGGTGGTAGTACTTTACATTTGACGAGTCCTTCGTATTGCTGTATATCTTGGAAATTCTCCGTGATGATCTCGGGATGTCCCACGGGTATTTTGCCGGTTTTGTTGATGTAGGGGTACAGTGAAGTAACGTCGTAATAATCAATGTTTTCACCGTCAATTGCTTCTTTGTACATTGTGAATGCTTCTGTACGTCCTCCGTAAAAAGCATCTCTGGGTTCCAATGGGTAAACATAATCGAGGGAGTTTACGAAACTTTGTATGTTAGGATCACTCTGTATTTCTCTATCGAAATCGCACTCCCATACACTGATGTAGGTATAGCCTTGGTCTTCTAGGTATTTTTTCTTATCCAATGTAAGTTGGTGTAATTCACACATCGTCATGTTGTTAACTGGATTGACGGTCGAGGCACTATAACAACGTAAACATCCGTGCCAGAAACAACCGTTGTATTCAAACACTTTATTCTCGTGGTATCCATCGACCTTGTATGCACCAATTTCCTTTTCACCGCCATTACGAGCGTGCTGTATCCGAATACCGTGCACTTCAGATAGATATTGCAGCCATTTCATTGCTTTAATGGAGTGCTTCTCTTGAGGTCGGTAGCCGAGGGCGGGTATGATGCCTATTGTGTCCGGTTTTAAAAACAAAGTACGGAATACCAAGTTACAAGCTGATGCTATCGTAATGCATTGTTTGAATGGATCGATCCCATCTTGCACATCGATTGATGTCATCTCTATGAATAATTCTGGGAACTTGAGGCATGCTTTTCTCAAAATGTCTACATCCGAGCGGCAATAACTCAGCAGTTCTTGTTGCAAGTCGAACATGGAACTCCAGTGTGCGTTGTACCATTCGAAGAAGGCGCTTCTCTCCTCGAGCTTCATCTTTTCTGGTTGATAATACTTGGCATCTGACAGGCGGTTGAGTATCACGGATTGATTTTCCTTCCTATTAAATAAATGTGGGAAGTATCCTTTCTTCAACTCCGTCAAGCCAAACATTTTTGGTAGTTTGGATAAAGGCATCGGTACAAAGTTCATTGAGTCAATCATTCTGATATTGCAGTCAGGTACGGTGACGGCCATATTCTTCGTCCCGTTCGGAACCACATCTGGTAATATTCCCTCGGTATACAAGTAGTTTAAGATTGGATAACTGTCGTATCCTTTAAAGTTGTGACACAGGACGGTAGCTCCGTTGTTTCTTCCAGAGAATAGCCATTGGCAGAAGTTGTCAGTGGTTTCAGGTCCGGTAAATACTAGTTCGTTTTTCCCACATTCTTTACAAGACGTGTGTTCATCGATTCTGTTATTCATACACTTCAAACAGACTTTGTGTACTACACACACGTTCGGCTGGTGTTCATGGGAGCCACATTTGAAATGTTTGCAGTTTGAACATTTACCGGTTTCGTCGGGCGAGTAACCTTTTTCGCACTGGACAAGGTCGTCTTGGGTACATTCGAAATCGGAGAAAATATAAGTTCGTTTCTTTTGTCCATCCTTGGCATTAGCGGGTAGCATGTAACACTGATGTCCTGATGGGTAGAAATCTTTACAGGTTTTACAGTAGACGTTTCCACATATATGATCTCCATATCTTTTGTTCACGGTTTGTCCACAGGTTGAGCATTTGTAGTAGGTAGTGCAGGTAGAGTTTCCCGCTGACGTCATCTTCGGTTTGGTCGTGAATTTTACGACAATTTTACGACAATAATGGCACACGTTATTGCAAACGTGTTCTTCTTTAGTATTGTATCCTTTGTCACATTTTCTACAGTAACAGACACGTGACAGGAAACCTGGCATACTGGTAATGACATCGTAATGGTTCTCGTGGTAGAACAGGTATATCCTCTTCTCAACTTCGGGTCCTTTGTATATAATAGTGTGGAAATGCTCTTTGGATACGACGTGAATTTGATACTCCGGTAGAACTGCTTGGAATCGTTTGATCTCTTCGATACCACAATGTTGTAAAGGTACTCCTGCTTTAGCATGTAACTCTACTGCCAACTCTTCCTGGATACGGCGACCTTGTCTTATCGTGTCCCATTTTTCGTGTCCATCAATTTTAGCCATAGCTGTGATGATCGCTCTAGCACAACACAGGTCATTTTGTTTTACTTGATAAGAATCTTTTTATATCAATATAGTCGGTTTTCTTTCGTCCAGCGCCCGTTGGCATGTTAACATGGGTGACTTCCATTTCTACACCCTCTGTTAAGGTAAGTTCCTCATTGGATTGCACCACGCGTTCCACTTCGTTTAATAATAGATTGCTGGTTAGTTGATCCACCCTCATGAACGGCATGGCAATGGGGAAGTCCAGATCAGGTGTCTGTAGTGAAATCTGCACTAAGTCCTCTGGTTTTGTAAATGTGGTTACTTTCTTGAGGATGGCGTCGAAAAGCTCATGCAAGGTTTGAAGTGCTTGTGGGAGGCTCTGGACGTTGATCTCTTTGAACCGGATTTGATACTGGGTAGCTGTGGTTTGAAATCTTGGTGCACTTTTCCGACCTTTTATTTTCAACTCGAACATGTCTTCTGGTTTTTGAGGCTTGGTACTGGCTCCTCCTACTTGATGTCTTTCCCGAGTGTGACGCTCTAATGCAGTTGGTCGTTTGAAAGTGAGGTAGCATTCCATGCATTGGTATGGGGGTTTGCCATGGTTCTTCTTGTATGCTTCTAAGTTTGCTTTCCTTGTAAATCGTTTCGGGCATTGGTCACAGGCAAAGGTCATGTGGTCTCTAAACATTCTGTAGTGACTCAACAATTCTCTTCTGCTGTCAAAGGACTGGTGACAATATCCACATGACTGCATCTGCAAAACATAATACACAATATGTATTATTGATTTAATTGTATTTAATTATTTATTATATATTCATATTTAATTTTGTATTATTGATTTATTCTGTATTATTGATTACTTATTTGGTTTCATTAACTTTATTGTTCAATAAACTCTTAATTTAAAACTTCTATTACGCTTCAATGTAATTTCAATTTATTTCAAGTTCACTTACCTTTGTTCTATTTATTTTCGCTTGGAACGTCTGTTCATTCGGCTGTTAGTTGCAGAATGAGAAAGATGCTCGATGCGTCTGATTTTATACAGGTAGATGCGTTGTAATGATGGTTCTCATTGGTCGTTTATTTTTGTTACGGGCTCTCTGATTGGTCGATTATCCTGTGTTCTGATTGGGTAGATTTATCACAAAGTCGGCGTCTGATTGGTTGAATGTCCTGCAATTTGATTGGTCGGTTCATTTCTCTATTGTTACGTTTCTTTTAATAGATCGAATATTCCAGAAGATGATGCAATCGATCGATGGTGTTAATTTTCCAGGTGTACGGGTCAATTATTCTATTGAATTATACTGACGCGATATAAAAGAAGTGTTTTAATTACTTCATGCTTCGCATATTTTATGAATTGAATTATTAATGAGTTTTCATTTTGTGATAGATGTATTGATTTTCTACTTAAATTTCACAATTTCCCCATATGCTTTGTTTATTTTCATCTTGCTTTAACATTTTGTAACTATTTTGTATTTTCACTTTACAATTTTCTAATTTTTATCACACACGGCTTGTTTATTTAAACAATTTTACAACTATTTTGTATTTTGTTTTGCAATTTTTCAAATTTTATCACATCTGTTTTGTTATTATGTTGTTTTATAATTTTTGTTCAGATTATGTATAAATTTTGTTTTTACTTTTACGTTTTTGTATTATTTTTTCTAATTGTATTGTTAATTTTTGTAACAATTTTCGTTTCAATTGTGTTTTTCTTTTAATGTTGTGCGTTTTTCTAGGTAATTCCAGGTTTATGCGGCGGCGACACCTATTTTTCTTCTGTGCGGCGGTGAAATTGACGCTTTTAGCGTTTCTGCGGCGGCAAGACCTATTTTTCTTCTGTGCGGCGGTGAAATTGACGCTCTTAGCGTTTAAAGTCGAGAATGTCTGGAATTTTTCTTGACATTTTCAGTTTTGTGCGGTGGATAAACGTGTTTTGCTGCTGCTGCTGGCTTGTGTGAGAATATTGCTGCTGCTGCTGCTTGGTAGTGTGGGATACTGCTGCTGCTGCTGCTGGGCGGTTTTGGATACTGCTATTGTACTTGGGTTTTGGAATTGTTACTTTTCCTAAAGTAGTGGCTGGGAAGGGTTTAATCACATATGACTCGAGGGAATGAAAGAATAACAAAGTCATTATCAATTTCATAGTTTATTTTCTCCCTCATGAGACAGACACGGGTCGGAGATCCACGTGCAGTCTTTACATTGTATCTGGAGTTAAAGTCCAATCAACTAGATGTTGAATTCTTCTGCATATTCTTGGTTCGGGATTTGTAGTGTTTCAATGGAGCTGTTAATTGGTTCGTTGGGTTCTATCTTCAATGTGATGGTAAAACCATTCATGTTGTTAGGATGGACTGGAGCGTCTTCTCTGCTTTGATGCTGGGTACGTTGATGACGTAGTAAATTATACTTTCTACTGAATATATGTCCACATTCTTCACAAGGAAACGTGTGGGGCTTGAACCTATATGTATTCATGTGTCGTTGGAGATTGTCTTTTCGACTAAACGTCTTCTTGCATATTCCACAATTTGGTCTTAGTGGTTGACTTCTTCTCTCAGTCTGACAATAAGGCGCAGTTCTGGACATTTTGTAGAGTCTTGCTGTTTTCATTCGTCCCAGTGGTTGACTTTTTATTTTCAGTCTGCTGGTATGGTGCAGTTCTGGACATCTCGTAGTGTCTTGCTGTTTTCATTGCATCTGTTTAGTTCCTGGAACTTCGTTATGTGTAGGTAAAGTCTTTTTACGTCTGTTCAGTTCGAAGGTTAGACGCAGAATGGGAACTTCAGTCGTTGTAGCTTGTTATATAGATGGTTGATTGATCGAGCCTTCAAATTTGGGGACCCCTTAACAGCCATACCATAAGAGATAGAGCTTAACTAATGTCATCAATCGCTTTAGATGGTCAAAGTTACCCCAAAAACATATATAAGATATCTATAGTACTTGACATATGAAAATTTGCATTTTGGACCCCTCGTTACACCTAAATATTAGAGATAGGACTTAATACATGTCACCAATCGATTTAGATGGTCAAAGTTACCCCAAATACATATATAACATCGCTATAATACTTGACTTAGGAAAATTGAAATTTGGGCAAATCCCGAAATTTTTTACCCATCATAACACCCGAAATATTAAAGATATGACTTAATACATGTCACCAATCGATTTAGATGGTCATTGTTACCCCGAATTTATATATACATTGTACTAGAAACGAACGGTAAGTCGAGAAATCGCGGTTTAAACATAGTAGTAGGGGGAATGGACGAGACCCCACTTTTTTTTACGCAGTAAAAAGCTAAAAATATATACTTTCAAACATGTTTGGACTTGAAATAGGGCGGTTACGTTCCCATTGGTCCGTTTTGAATATTTGAAATTCAAATCTGGCGGGAAACGTTCTCATTGGTCCGCTTGGAGTGTCGTCACTTCCGATGACGTATTCTTCCGGTGACGTCATTTCCGGATGACGTCATTTCCGGCCACGTCACTTCCGGATGACATCACTTCCGGTCACGTGACTATGACGTCACTTCCGGTGCTCCACTTGCTCCACCGCAAATGCGACTCATCTCGTGCATCCCCTACTACTCACATTAAAGGCCTTTGGACACACCTGTAATTATTTATTTACCATAGTTGATTGTATGCAAAGAATGAAAAGGTTAAAATACTTTTAAAGTGAGAAATAATAACACTGAAACAAATAATGTATTTCAGATGACACATTTATCTCTGTTTTACGTTTTACACCACTTTACACCTACGAGTTTACATTTATCAGGAAATGTCATAACTTATATATAAATTCAAGCATTCGAGGTATATTTATTATAAGCTGTTTAGAATTAACTTCCTTATTCTAAGGAAAACTAATAAAGTGATCTGCACTAGTTGAGTTGAACATGACACATCTAATGAGTTAAAATGGCTAATATATCAAATATATTGGTATTGTTTGTTTGTAATATATCTAAGAACATATTAATTTCCCAGCGTTTTAATAAGGCATATGCATGAATTCCGGTATATGCATGAAATCATTATGCTAAACTCCTCACAGGAAGGGATCTTGGTGGAAGCTGTATACTGAGGGTACATAACTTACTCTGCCAGTTGGTAATGGGTCTGGAGCTGGCATGTCAGTTAACTGCTAGTAGTCTCTTGTTATTTCATGTTTATGTCCGTATATTTAGTTCTTTCAGTTTCATTTTTCACAATTGACTCAGTCTTGTTGCCAACTGAATTTTACTGTTGTTACGATTGTTTTTTTTATTTATCATATTGGCTATAGGGGGAACGTTTGGGCCCAATAAAACTAGTTTAACCCCGCCACAGAAAGTTTGCGCCTGTCCTAAGTCAGGAAATTAATTAAGCCTTTGTGTTTTGTCTTTTTTCTAGTTAGTTTACTTTATGTCTATAGGAGTCTAGGATGATGTTTATTTCGCTGAACTTGATTACTCTTTATTCAGGGGCCGACTCCGACCTGCCGTTGGGTGTGGGGTTTTCTCACCGTTCATTGAAAATCTTATGGTGGCTTTGAGTTGTTATTACTCCCCTTTCGGTCGTTGTCTCTTTGACACATTCCCCGTTTCCCTTCTTTTTTTCTATGGTAAAATGTAATATGCAACATGATGCTATTATAATTTTTAAATTGTTGGTATTAGTTTTGTAAATTTAAGGGTTCATTGCTTGAAATTTAGAACAGATAACTAAATACCGAAGTTACTGTGAATTTTGATTCTGCATATGCGCATTTCGACAACTTATGTCTCTTCAGTGCAGATACAATCTAAACGTTTGGAAGACCATAAAGTCAAAAATGTTTAAAAACTGATAGAGAACAAATTACCAAATATGATCTAAATAGAATGCCAAAATCAGCTAAGGACAGAGCTTTGCATGAGGGAGATACTCCTTAGTTTCAACAAAATTTACAAAAAATTAGATATTGTGAGATTTCAAATAGAATCGGCTTTCGGGTCAGCACCGAAGTACTGACTACTGGGCTGGTGAATACCCTCGAATGATGGTTAATATTCTGATTTAATGTAGTCACTTGCTATGTTTTGAAGTGAAGTGTAATTTGAAAAAAAGAAGGGAAACGGGAAATGTAATTTGACCCTACTTTTACAGAAACACAAACAATCTCCGTATATCCCCATTTGTAACATGGCCGCCATTATTTTCTATTCTTAACTTCAACACACTTTATATCTCAAATTACATTTTAATGATCCCCAGGACAAAAGGATTAAATTTTCAGAAATGTTGACAAATATAGGACCGAATATATGTTGAAATACAAATCGCTACTTGTCTTACATTTCATAGTGTTTAAAGGTTTCTACTATTGCGTTGCTAGGCACTGGATTTAAGTTCCCTATATTATAAACATGCATTAAGAACAGTATTTTAATGCCATCAACCTTAATTTTTATATTAATTTCCTTGGTTTCCTTCATATCTTGTAAATTCTTTCTAAAGTGCTGCTAAATAGCTCAAATGCCAACATTCATTTGCCATTGATATGCAGGTGTGGTCTGTATGTTGTGTTTTGATTGCTGAAATCTAATTTTAGTATGTGTATTAGAGTATAGTGGATAAATTTTAGTCCAGTATGTAGCAGACGCTTATATCTTAACCAGACATGGATTGCGAATACCTTGTCCAACAGTTACAAAGATGAAATGCTTTATCGAGATTCAGTGGATTATCAGCTGTAACAGAACAAAGTAGAAAAGAGTGTTATCTTGAAGTTGTAAAGTGTAACAGATACATAAAACACCAAAAGGCATTTAACCATAGCACCATAGACATGGCAGAAACAGGAACACACATTTAAAAAAAAAAAAAAAACAGAGACGTAAGACAACAACAAGGCACGGAATTAAAAAAAACGACATTTAAATTTCTTATATCCGTTACTCTATTGAAGTATTTGATGCTTCATATTCAGTTTTGATTAACTGAAAGGTTATATATAAATATTACATTTGTTGGTATGGGGTTGTTTTGAGATGTTGTTTAATCTATAATTTGAAGTCATAAATTAAAAATAAGGCATGTTACACACAATTAATTACTCTGTGTTCAATTATTTGGCTGCCTTTCCATTTTAGTTTTTGCAAAAAAGCCTTTACAGATTTGAGAGAAAACGACGAGTTTTCAACTAGTATGGGAGTGGTCCAATTTACAGTCACTCACTGATATTTCTGGACGTTCAAGCACTGTCCAAAGATTGACTGTAACTTCGGTATTTTGTTATGAATAGCCCTTGCATCATGTCTATGCATTAGTTTATCATCCGAAAGGAAGCTGGAGATAAATATACACTTTGGTGTATTCAAAATCCAATCAAGGGATATGGAGTAAATGCAAATTAGACAAAGTCTCTACAAGTACATGGTTAAACTGAGCAATGGAACAACGCTTTTATTGATTTTCTTCATCTTGAAGTTACCATGAGGCCAAAAAAAAATTAGGTGAATTTCAGTTCACTAAATGTATTTGAAAACACAGTCAACTGGTAATTTATCACAGATAATTGTAAATGATAAGGACTATATGTCAGAATGTGTTCCCATTTGAATGCAGTCATCACTGAACTAAATTATTGTTAATGTCATGTCTGTTTTGATGTTTTACACATCTTTTGGAAATACCAAATCACCCACAAGTCTACTATACCAATTTTGTTCTTTCCTGAATCAAGAACAATATTACATTCTAACGAATTCGCAGAATTTCATAACTGTAAAATCGCTCACGTCAACGTTACAGTAAAAGTATTTTGTTTCCGTAGTTTAATTAGAATGATCAGCATGAACTTCCTTATTCTATGAAAGAGGAAAATAAAAAAAATTGATATGCACTGGTCATGCTGCATAAGTAAGCCACAACGAATGAGTAAATTTATCAAATATTACGATTAACGATTGGACCACTGAGATAACGATAAGTCCAATTCCAAATATGCGATTTTATCACTTTATTTGTTATTCGGGTTTTGTGGTAATTTACTTGTGATTACTGTTTACGCGTTCAGAATGAAAGACTATATGAATCTAACATCGGTGAAAAGCCAAGATCAAAAAATCTCAGACACACAAGGGTAAGATTTCAATATTTCTCTGACGAGGCTTGCCGAGTCAGATAACCATTGAAATCTTACCCGAGGGTGTCTGAGATTTCTAAATCTTGCATTTTCAACGGTGTTTGATTTATTTCTCACTTTTGGTAATAAAAACGTCTTTCGGCGCCGTTATGTTGTCCTTACCATCCGCCATTACTTAGCGACTCACCATGACGCCAGTGACGTCATAGTATGCACGAGGCTGTCTCATATGGGATGGTGTGAGACAGAAAAATCTCACACCGCTAAAAATAGGAACTGACCTGCCTCAAAAGTGAGAAAAAACTGAAGAACGATATTTTATACCAGTACTAGCATTGTTTTACATGATAGCAGATACGTTCAGAATGAAAGACAAAACTGAAAAACGATATTTTATACCAGTACTAGCATTGTTTAACATGATAGCAGATACGTTCAGAATGAAAGACAAAACTGAAGAAAGATATTTTATACCGGTACTAGCATTGTTTGACATGATAGCAGATACGTTCAGAATGAAAGACAAAACTGAAAACCGATATTTTATACTTAAATACTAGCATTGTTTGACATGATAGCAGATACGTTCAGAATGAAAGACAAAACTGAAGAAAGATATTTTATACCAGTACTAGCATTGTTTGACATGATAGCAGATACGTTCAGGATAAAAGACACCACTGAAGAACGATATTTTATACCAGTACTAGCATTGTTTGACATGATAGCAGATACGTTCAGAATGAAAGACAAAACTGAAGAACGATATTTTATACCAGTACTAGCATTGTTTGACATGATAGCAGACACGTTCAGGATAAAAGACACAACTGAAGAACGATATTTTATACCAGTACTAGCATTGTTTGACATGATAGCAGATACGTTCAGAATGAAAGACAAAACTGAAGAATGATATTTTATACCAGTACTGGCATTGTTTGACATGATAGCAGATACGTTCAGAATGAAAGACAAAACTGAAGAACGATATTTTATACCAGTATTGGCATTGTTTGACACGATAGCAGATACGTTCAGAATGAAAGACAAAACTGAAGAACGTTATTTTATACCAGTACTGGCATTGTTTGACATGATACATGTAGCAGCATCTTTTTTTGTCAATTATAAGACATATAAATAACATGACTTTTACAAACAGATTACTTTGACAGATATGACGTGTCAGTATCTCAAATGAAAGTGGACATTTTCAGCTAGATTCACGTCTTCCCGGATTTGACTACCGACTTTGACATTTTCCTGGATCGACTCACAGTGTGACGGGTGCTGTTAACAGAGCAGGACATGCTTACCCTTCCGGAGCACCTGATTTCACTCTCAGTTTCACTGGAGTTCACACTGTGAGTGCCTTTGTTTTGAATGTTGTGATTTCTATTTCTGTGGTTTGTGTCTGTCGAAAGTCATTGTTTTGTGTCTGGCGCCATTGTTTTCTGTGTTCTCGTTTAGCCATGTCTTTGGACTTCGATTTTTGTGGATTTCCCTCCTTTGTTCCTTCGGTATTCTACTGCCGTTGTTTGACAGATTGGAAATTTTTTCTTTGCATTTACATTATTTACTCCAATTTTGCTGTTGCTGATCATTGTAGTTCAACGATATATTAACGTGTGTATTGCTCACAAACCACCGATGTCGCTCAAGCTTCGCAGAGGATTGGTTTTTGCTTCCATTATTGTTGTATCGGTTTTTTCTCTGCCCTTGCTGTTTAAAAATGGAATTGTGGATTATAATAACTCTAAATATGGATTAATAGGAAAACAATACAAGAAGACTAGAGACCAGAAAAACTTTAGTAAAAGTTATAGTAAACTTCCAACATATCGGCAAACAGGATGTAGCAACACGATAGACCCAAAAATAGCTTACACGTTACAACTCATCATAATCAAGCTTCTGACCAAACATTAAATCATTCCAACATATACAAGCTGAGAAAACTGTGACGAAATTACTAATCCATAGTGTGTTAAAGTAAAATTTCAACATGTTGGCAAACAGGAAGTAGCAACACCACAGACCGGAAAATAGCTTACACGTTACAACTCATCATAAGTAAGCTTCTGACCAAATATAAAATCATTCCAACATATACAAGCTGAGAAAGGTGTGACGAAAAATGTGTGACGGCCATACGGACAGACAGACGGTTAGACGGACGGACACCGCCATCACTAAATATCCGCCGCTTTTTCAAAGCGGGGGTATAATAGTATGAAGATATAGATATCTATAGACTGTCTACAGCTCATTGAAATTATTGCAAATGGGGTTAACATATGTGTTATGGTCTCATGTTCATTTACCCCATATCCTTTCGTAAAATATTTAATACAGGAGTTTGTCTTTTATTGCAGTGTGGAGTTGGTAAAACAATTCCCCGTGGTAGAGATGTATGCTCTTTATTTTTCTTAAGATATATGGTGTACTTGTACATGAGATAATATCTTATGTGTACACTTTGTTCAATTACTTTTATCTAAATTTATGTAAATTCTAAAACCTAAGGATTAACTCCCTCCATCGTAGTTTTCTCCTTAGCTGTATTTGTTATTACTGATTATTCGGATTTCGTTTGGTTTTATGCATTTTAAACATTTTTTGAAATTATGGATTTCCTTTGTTTAGCTTCTAGGAATTAATTTCCGAAATGACCATACAGCTCATTAAAATTATTGCAGTTGGGTTAACATATGTGTTATGGTCTCATGTTCATTTACCCCATATGCTTTCGTAAAATATGTGACTAAAAATGTGTGACGGACGGACAGACGGACGGACGGACGAACGGACGGACATCGCCATCACTATGTACCCGCCGCTTTTTCAAAGCGGGGGTATAACAATGAGACAATGATGACAACAACACCAAACACAATAAAGGACAGAACAAATCAAACTCTTTATGAAATGTTATATTTTAGAAAACGTATATGTATATAGCTTGTATAGTAATCTTAAATAAATGTATCTATTGTATTCGTTCAATAGGAAACATTTTGCCTAGTAAACGTTATTGTGAAAATTTTATTAAGGCTTAACAGAGATCCTGATAAGTCGATGCATCTGCAATAATTTGGACTTGATCGTAATTCTATCGTTATTAAAAATGATTGGTTCAGTATTAAGGTATTTTTAAATATCTTGGATAATTTGTTACTATTTATCCTTTACCTTGATATATATTCTATTTGCCCCTTTTCCGTAAACTCAAACGGTAGCTTGGATCGTTGAGCTTGAACAGTTTCGTGGAAATAGAAATAGAAATAGACTATTGACAAATATTCTACCAAAGCATGAACTATGCTATAATATTCATTATTATTACCTAATTACAAGGTTTTATCATATCAATTTAATAAATACATATTTTTTTACTATTTTCAAACTTTATTCATATCAGGCTGACTTTCGCAAGCAAGGATACTATTGCACTAAGCAGTTAATTGATTGGATTATTTTCAAACCCTCTATCGACCTTTTATTAAAACATAGACATGACATCTGATTAATGGTCTTTTGCAACGTTTTGAGTGTAGCACTTTGCCGCAGACAATTTTGCAAAGGATATTGAGATTGCATTACATATTTTGACTGACTGTAGTTATATTGAACGTACAAACTTAGAAAATTTTATTCCAAAATTCTATCTGGTTTTCCATTTTTTATTTTCGCCCACAATGACAGCATAAGTTGTCAAAATGGCTATTTGCAGAATTCAATTGATAAAAGTATATTTATCTGTGAATTCTACATTTATTTGTTACATTTATGAAGAAAAGAGATATGCAGAAAGTCATAAGTCCATTACTATGAAAAAGAAAGGAAATGGGGTAAATGTCAAGGAGACAACATCCCATATCCAATCCCATAGTACTAATAATGAACTTCTGATAAAGTAAATGTAATGTAAAAAATGTCAAATTGCAAAGAAGTATGTTCATTATGATAAACTGCATTTAACTTTAATATCAAACAGATAATTTTTATTAATTGTGAAAAAATGTGATTTGAAGTATACAATAAATTTTAACTTTAGATGACCATAACAACTCCCGTCTTGATTGGAGGTGCCAACGATACAATAGAAAATCCATATACATGTGCATGATTATCCCAAATAAACAGATTAGCTAATAAAACAGTCATTAAATGGTTGAGATGCAATAGACCAGAATATTTGTCCTTTGAAAATGTGAATGATCAAGTGTTCTGTTGCACTCATTGGTCTAGTGCAAAAGAACACTTGACCATTCCATTACCAAAGGACAAATATTTTGGTCGATTGCATCTATAACATTTAATAAGTGTATACTTAGAAATGAAAGGCAAGATTATCATTGAAATACAAAAAATTTCAAATTCATGGACGCATTCAATAGGGTCACCATGTTTGTTAAAGTATTTTGATATTCGTTATTTCAATTTAACTATACTTATAAATTATTAATTGCCATTAAATGAATAGCTGATATTGATCTTTATTTGGATCTTTTTCATTATTTTTTCTGTACCAGATATACAGGTGTTCCAAAAGTTTGCTTTGATCTGAAGAGACATAAGTTGTCGAAATGGCCATATGCATATATACAGTAACGTCGGTATTTTGTTATTTCCTAAATATTTTCTTTCAACTTTCCCCGCTTACTTGGAAAATTTATGTAGATCTACTTAATTCTTAGTTTCCTGTGCTTGTAATGTCGGGGAAATATTTAGATATTTTAGTTTCCATATTCAAAATGAGTACAACCACCAAATAATGTGAAAATTACTAACTAAAAATGTCGGACAAATTACCCATCTACCTTTTGGTGACTAATTAGTGGATTATCCGACCAACCATGACAATATTGATATAGTTTTTAACTCTCAAAGTCATTAGTATCATGGAATGAAATGAAAAAAATATCGAGGTTTGTCTTTAGCTTGATTAGTCAGAGCAATTGTTAAAAAAAGAAAAAGAAAAATACACCGTCCATAAAGTGCAGCAGTTTCAGTGAAATGAGACAATAAGGTGCTATAAAATGTGAACGATAGAAATGCATTTAACTTAATGTCTGAAATGCAAGAGGATAGTATGGATGCTTTATTTTATATTGTCGGAAAAAAATAGTGTGGTAATGAGTAAATTTATTTTTTAACTCGAATTATTAATGTAATTTGAATATTGAGAAAAGGTCACACTATTTATTATTGAATTCTTATTTTCAGTATTTTGATTGATGGCCAGTGTGATTTTTGATCATATATTACAGATGACATTTGTGAGCTTTGTATATTGTTATTTTATTTAGTTAATCTTTTACTCCATAACTCTTCATTGCTTATGGAGTTGTGTGCATCTATATAACCAGGAAACTGCATTGGTAACATTGATTGATTGATTAGTATTTTATGACACTGTAATCGAAATAGTATTTGTCTACACATGGTAATTTCATAGGAGTATTATATTTGAAAATGTAGGGGTTTAAAACATTTTGAACTGAAGAAAGAATATGGTATAAACAAATTATTGAAACCAGACTTCTTGTATGATAAAATCATTTTATTCATCTATTTTGAATATGAACTCTTGTGATCTACATTATGAATGAAAGAATATGGGGTAAATGTACATGAGACAAAGTCTCTACAAATACATGGTAAAAACAAGCAAAGGAACAATGCTTTTATTGTTGTTCTTCATCTTGAAGTCACAATTAGGCCTTCAACAATGAGCTGTGCTCATACCTCACAGAGAGTTCAAGACGGCCCCTAGCACCGGTTTGAGTGGAATTCTTTGCTATATATTAATGGTAAATTGCTTAAAATTGTGTCATTATTATTGCAGAGTATTTTTTATGCTGTGAATAATAAAACTTTCAGAACCCTTTATGGACTCTTGGTATTCTATATGCCTGATCAGAGCCAACATTGAAAATAATGGACGTCAGTGGCTTTATACGTATGAGTCTATAACAGAAACATTATAGCCAAGTTGCACGATAAAATATTTATTTCAAAATACAAACAGTTATATCTTTAAGGCTATTGACTACAAAATATCTAGTTTGGTTAAAACTGTATGTTAGCTCTCATTTCCATTGCACAAATTGTAGTATCCAGTCCTTTGAAGAAAGTTCTAAAGATTACACAGACCTCTAAATAGTACTGTTTAAGTGTTGTTTATTTTGGTGGACAAACAGTTGCTTTGTATTAACAACATTGTGGTTCATCAATATCCAGTGATTCGCAGATTACTTACACAACATATTTGTACTCTATTTTTAGACTTGATCTTTGCTGATTTAGCCATGACAAACGAATGCGTTATAAAAAGGTTAAATCATACCCAGCAGCTTATTTGGCACTGAAGGATGATACTTGCTACTAACCAACATTAAATGAGGCACACTATAAATCAGTGTTGGGAATCAGATAAAAAAATCATAATCGGAATAATCTGATGTACCTTCCGATTCGATTATCGATTAAATTTGGATATCTTTATAGGACTTAAAGTGACTGGTTTTAGCAACATTTGCTGTACGTTTTTATGTTGTGCTCCCATACATCAGGCATACAACAACGGACTATGCTTTACTAAGAAAACTCCACTTCTGACAAACATTTTTTTTTCTGCATGTACTATTCTTCGCCCATTCTAGTATTATCAGACAGAAAAAAATACCATTTCTTGAAAAATATTTAATTTTCTGTTAAATCTTTATGTTATCCGATTATCGATTATTCAAAATTAGAATCGATTAATCGATTTCAAGTTGAAAATCGATCGATTATCGATTATAATCGATCATCAGAACATCACTACTATAAATATATATGCATTTGGGACAAAGAGTGATGTGCAAGCGGCATAAATTTTGAGAATAAGAAAATCATTCTGAAGATCATAGAAAAATATTTATTTTAAAAAAGGAATACCGAAGATCTACGAAGAAAACGAGAAAAAGGGAGAACAACAATATTAGCCACTTAAAAGAAAACGTTCAAAATTAAAAGCACCTACAATTTGTACTCTTATCAAAACCGAGAGTCAGGTGCTAAGGACTCTGAAATCTAAAATAATAAAAGGATACCATGCCTTGGTTCACACCGATAACTACTTATTTATCATTGTATTTAAATTGTAGAGGTTAAACTACTTTCAAATTGAGAAAAAATAATACCGACATAAATAATTTATTTCAGATGACACATTCATCTCTGCTTAATTAGGATATTTTTCGTTTTACATCACTATACACCTACGAGTTTTACATTTACCAGGAAATTTTAATTCTTATAAAAAGTATAACAATACAAGCTTTCGAAGTACCTTGGAATGCAATTCCTTATTCTAGGGAAAACTAATAAAGTGATCTGCACTGGTTGAGCTGAACATGTAAGGGCACATCGAATGAGTTAAAATATTTCAAATATATTGCTGTTGTATGTTTGTTATTTGTTATATATCTAAGAACATATTAATGTCCAAATTTGATTTAATTACATTAAAGATTTTGTTAGATTCACATTCATGACAGCGTTTTTAAAAAGCGTTTTTAATTACCGTGTCATAAATGTAATATATATAATACATCAGCAAACGAATACCGAAGAAAAAATGATGAAAGGGGAAATTTAAAAATCAAAACATCAAAAATCACGGCAAATCATATCCAACACGAATTAAGTCAACGTGACAAAGACAAAACAAATAAACAAAAATGAACAAGAACGCACCAAAACTAAAGCACTAGCAGTGTGAACCCCTACAAAAAAATTAGTTTCATTAGGTTCTCTGGAAGGGTAAACATGATCTGCTCCATGTAAGGGTAAGCATGACCTACTCCATCTGCATTCTGTAAATGTGGTGTTATTATAATTTTTCGATTGTTGATATTAGGATTGTAAATTTCAGGTTCAGTACTAAGAATTCGGAACAGAATGATGGCTTATATTCCGGTTTAATCTAGTCCCTTGCTATATTAGTGTAATTTGACCCTACTTTAAGAGTTGCTCACAAACAATCTCCGCATTTCCCCATTTGTAACATGGCTGCCATTTTCTATTCTTAACTTCAATAAATTTTTATCTCAAATTACATGTTAATGATCCAAAGGACGAAGAGAACAGAAATGTTTACGAACGTGCACCGGACATATGTTGAGAGACCCATCGCTCCTGGTCTTACATTTCATTGTTTTTAAAGGTTTCTACTGTCGCGCTGTACGGCACTGATGATTTTAAGTTTCCTATATTACAACAGTATTATAATGTTTTTTGCCTGGGTTTTAGTTCACCTGGCTATGGCAGGGTGAGCTTTTGCCATCACTTGGCGTCCGTCATCCGTTCGTCCGTCCGTCGTAAACTTTTCTTTCAAAGATCTTCTCCTCTGAAACCACTGGGCCAATTGGAACCAAACTTATTCACAATAGTCCTAGGGTGGTCCCCTTTAAAATTGTATTCGGCAAGTCCGTACCTCATCCAAGATGGCCGCCAGCGGGGAACATAGTTTTAACATTTGACCCTATGGAAAATACATTCAAAGACCTTATTCTCAAAAACCACCACTCCAATTATAACCTAACTTTGTCACAATTGTCCTTAGATGGTCCCATCGAAAAGAGGTATCCGGCAGGTCCGTACGTCATCCAAGATGGCTGCCAGTGGGGAACATAGTTTTAACATTGGACCCTATGGAAAAGACATTCAAATATCTGCTAAAAAACTACCAGTTCATTTATAACCAGACTTTATCACAATAGTCCTTAGATGGTCCTTTCCAATAAAGGTATCCAACAGGTCCGTACGTAATCCAAGATGGCTGCCAGCGGGAACATAAAATTATACATTGGACCCTATAGAAAATACATTCAAAGATCTTCTTAGAAACCGCTAGTCCAAGTAAAACCAAACTTAGCCACAATGGTCCTTAGATAGTCCCATCCAATAAGGTATCCAGCAGGTCCCTACCTCATTCAAGATGGCCGCCAGCGGGAACATATTTTAAACATTGTGCCCTATGAAAAGGAATTTTTCAAGATCTTCTTTTCAGAAACTACCAGTCCAATTATAACCAAACTTAGTCACCATGGTCCTCTCCAAAAAAGGTATCCGTTAGGTTCTTACCTCAATCAAGATGGCTGCCAGCGGAGAAAATAGTTTTAATATTGGACCGTATGTAAAATACATTCAAAGATCTTCTCTTTAGAAACTACTCGTCCAATTAGAACCATACTTAGTCACAATGATCCTTAGGGGGTTCCTTCAAGCAGATATCAAACAGGCTGCACCTCATCCAAGATGGCCGCCAGTGGAAAACAGTTTCAGCATTGGACCGTATAGAAATGGCTGCCATCATTAAGATTGTTGTTATATTGGGTTCCATTAAAACAATATAGTCTCTGAAACCCCTTATCCAATTAGAGCTAAAATTGATCACAAAAGTCCTCTGGTGGCCCCTTAAAATGTGCATTTGGCATGTCCTCATCCAATGCAAGGTGTTCTCAAGCAGGGAACATAGTTAAACATTGATTCCTATTGGTAATGCCTTTTATCCAAGTCAGCCATGGTCCAGGTGAGCGATACAGGTTTTTGAGAGCCTCTTGTTTAGAGTCATTTCCTTGATACTAGTCACTTGATTTTCTTCATATCTTGTAAATTCTTACAAAAGTGCCGCTAAAAAGTCCAATGAGAACATTCATTTGCCTTTGGTATTTAGGTGTGCTCTGTACGTCGTGTTTTGATTAGAGTCAAATTTCAGTAAGGGTACAGGAGTATAGTGGGTAAATTCAAGTGTATCAGAGGCATATATCTTAACAGACATTGTTAATGAATTGCAAATACCTTGCCAAACAGATACAAAGAGGAAATGTTTTATCGAGATTCAACAGATTATTAGTTGTAACAACAGGGGTAGTGATTTTTACAAAAATCAAAGTCCATAATTATTGCAAATACGGGAGCAAAGACAACACAACGACCAGATACAACCACAATGGCGCATATTGCGAAAATCGAGTCGGATGTGGAAACAACGGCAGTAGAATACCAAAGCGACAAGGTAGGTGATTATAACAAAAATCAAAGTCCATAGACATTGCTAAAAATGGGAACACAGAAAAAATGTCAAACAAAGACGCTAGACTGCCACAAGGCACGTAAACAAAAAGACGGCATTTAAATTGGTTATATCCGTTATTCAATAGTAGTGTTTGTATGATTCTCCATGTTCATTTTGGATTAACTGGAATTTTACATGTATATATATAAATTAATCTTTCATTAGTTGGTATGGGGTTGATAAATAACAAAATACCGAAGTTATTGTTAATTTGAAAAGTTGTTTAATCCATAATTCATTGTGATAAATTAAAAATAAGGCATGTCACACACAATTAATTGTGTTCAAATATTTTGCTGCCTTTAAATTTTGGTTTTTGCAAAAGAGCCTTCACACATCTGAGAGAAAACGTCGAATTTTCAACTAGAATTGGATTGTTCCAATGTGTAGTCACTCACTTGGGTACTTCTGGATGTTCAAGTATTATCCGAAGATTGACAGTAACTTTGGTATGTTGTTATTAATAGCCCTCTCATTAGGTCTATACATTTGTTTATCGAACGAAAGGAAGCTGGAGTTCGATATACACTTTGATGTTTCCAAAATTAACAATCAAGGGATTTGGAGGAAATGCAAATGAGACAGTCTCTATAAATACATGGTAAAACTAAGGAATGGGACCACACTTTTATTGTTGTTCTTCATCTTGAAGTCACCATGAAGGCCAAACAATTAGTTGAATATCAGTTCACTGAATGTATTTTAAAACGCAGTCAACTGGAAATTTATCACAGCGAATTGAAAATAATAAGGACTTAATGTCAGAATCTGTTCCAAGTTAAGTGCAATTATCACTGAACTAAATTATTTTCATAACTGTAAAATCATTCACGTCAACATTACAATAAAAGTATTTTGTTTCTGTTGTTTACTTTGAATTATCAGCATGAACTTCCTTATTCTATGAAAAAGGAAAATAAAAAAGTGATCTGTATCGGATTTTGCTGCACATTTAAGCACACAACGGATGAGTCAAGATGGCTAATATATCAAATATCACGGTTAACGACTGGAATATTGAGATAAGAAAAAGTCTAATTCCAAATATGTGTGTTTTGTCACTTTATTTGTTATTTGGTTTTTGTGGCAATTTACTTGTGATTACTGTTTACACGTTCAGGATAAAAGACACAACTGAAGAACGTTATTTTATACCAGTGCTAGCATTGTTTGATATCATAGCAGCATCTTTTTTGTCAACATTTGAAATTATAAGACACATAAATTATATGACTTTTACAAACAGATTACTTTGTCAGATTGGAAATTTTTTCTTTGCATTTACATTATTTACTCCAATTTTGCTGTTGCTGATCATTGCAGTTCAAAGATATATTAAAGTGTGTATTGCTCACAGACCACCGATGTCGCTGAAGCTTCGCAGAGGATTGATCATAGCTTCCATTATTGTGGCATCGGTTTTTTCTCTGCCTTTGCCGTTTACATATGGAATTGTGGATTATAATAACTCCCAAAATGGATTAATTGGAAAACAATGCAAGAAGACTAGAATCAGAGTACATTAGTAAAGGTTTATGGAATTATCATGTTCATGCAGTCATCATACTTATCACCTTGTATAGTAAAATTGGATATACTATATATTCAAAGCTAAATCGACGGAGAAATATAAAAACATTGAAATTAAAGGTTTTTGGAACATCAAGCACTGAACAAAATAGAACAAACAAAAATGAAATTTCAGCCCAGGAAAATAGTGCTGCTTCAATGACGGATATAACAGAACTGGACGACAGCAAAGATGACGATGCTTGCAACAATGGCCATTCCCTTCAACAATGTAACAACATGGAAACAAACACAAAAAATAATGCTTTATCAAGGAACCAGCAACAAAAAAATCAGAATATTACAAACAAAGTAACAATGATGTTTTTGGTCATCACAGTGCTGTTTTTATTGTCCTTTCTTCCAAAGATTGTAATTTGGATTATTGAAGGCTTCCAACTTTTTAAATTATTTCAAACAAATCTACCATTGGTTTTGTTCCTTGGTGATATGTGTATAATTAACAATGTAGTGAATCCTTTTATCTATGCGTTCATGGACATTAAATTTCGAATGGCAACGTATTCATTTTGTAAAAAATGCTTGTTTTGTATTCATTTCGGTTAAAAATGAAAATGTTTGTTCGCAATTATTTTCTGTTGTTATTCAGTTTTAAGTTCAAAAAGCGGCCCTGCGAAAAGTTACTGTTTTACTAGATATTATTGTGTTATATATCTAAGAACAGATGAATGTCCCAATTTTTTTGAATTGTTTAAAAATGTTTGTTAGAATCGCATTTCTGTCTCCACTACAATTAAGTATACTGATACTGCCATTTTTGCAATATGTAAATAATGATTTTATATTGTTCATTTGTTGATATTTTAGTAAATTTCAGGTTCAATTACGTGCAATTTAGAACAGAATGGTGACGTTTATTCTCTTTCAATTTTTCCCTTGCTAAATTTGAAGTGAATTATGACCCAAAGTTCACAAAGAATCTCCGTATATTATATATTATCAAGCGCATTTGGCCAGTTATTGAGATTTACAAGACGTAAAAACTTCTTCAAAGGCGATCGCGGAGTTGTATTCTTAATGTCACCATATTTTTATATCAAATCATATATTTTTAATGTCACCATATTTTTATATCAAATCATATTTCAATGAAGGATAACATTTTTTTAAAATGTTTGCTGATAAGAAACCGAACATTTTGAGAGACATATAGACCATTGTGCTACATTTCTGTCCATTCAAAGGTTTGTACTGCCATGCTGTTTGCGCCGGTTTTAAGTTCATTATTGTAATGACACACCATTTCAATAAGTTTTTTTTTAATTTTAGTCCTTTGGATTCCTTTATTACCTGTAAATTCCTGCTAAATTATCACTACATAGCCCAATAACAACCATGCAGTTGTCAGTGTGTGGGAAGGAGTTCTTTGTTCATGCGTTCTAATTGGATAGATTATAATTTAAGGAAGAGTATAAAAGGGGGTCACTGTCCTGGAAGTAGTGAATTAATTGAATTCCTGTATGTAGAAGACTCTTATTTTAAATAGACATGACTTGTGTGATACCCTCACCCACAGCTAGCAAATATTTTAACAAGATTCAACAGATTATAAGTTGTAAAAGAACAGAGACACGAAAGAGTGCTATCTGAAATATACACACACAAGTATTTACACTTAATTTGCCTCAACTTGGTATCCATAATTTTGTTTTAATATATTGTTTATATACCTGTTATCCACTAGTCGACAGTTGATCTTTATAGTCAGGTTGGATTAATTGAAAGGGAAAATATATATCTTGCATTTGTTGTCTTTTTTTTGCAGAAACTAAAAATACATTGTTCAGGGATGGAACGGATCAAGACCTCAAAACAAAACCAAAGAATTCCCTTGGTTATGCGTCTATTTAAGAATGGTGAATAAGAGGATATGGAGTAAATGCACATGAGACAAAGTCTCTACAAATACATGGTAAAGAACAAGCAAAGGAACAACGCTTTTATTGTTGTTCTTCATCTTGAAGTCACCATGAGGCCTTCAACAATGAGCTTTGCTTATACCTCATAGTAAGTTCAAAACGGCCCCTAGCACCGGTTTAAGCGAAATTCTTTGCTAATTGTCGAGCAATGCTACATCCATGTCTTTCTTGGTCATGGGTGCGGGATTGTCAACAAACATCAATTAAACTGGCAAAGTGCTCTTACAATCACTGTCAAGAAGTTTGTGAAGAATTTGCACAAATTTCAAGACTATGCACAAGCCGTGTGAAACAAGGGTCCTACTTCTTGTAGCCTGATTGTTTTCTGGAGATGAAAAGGAAAGAATTCACTAACATTTCCAGTTCTAGTCCAGTTTATACTGGACATAGATAACGATGAAAAAGCTGTCCGTGCATTTTCATCCCAGTTAGAAAAAGTTATCTGTAAATATATAGCTTAAGGAAGCTCATAATAAAGAGGAATAATTTATTGTGTTTCAATTCTTATCTTTATGGGCAAGAATTGCAATTAAAAACAGACATTTCAAAGTTTGTTGCCTGAAAAAAACGAAACAGGTAGATGATAACATAAAATTTGAAATCATAACATTATAGTGACCCCTAGTCCAAGTGTACACATGGAAATGGAATGACAAATAAGCCATGTAAAGATTATGGAAAACAAGAAAATAAAAATCTGAATTTTTATGGCAAGTTTGTTATTACCAAGAGTCCCAATATGTAAAGGTAGCAAATATTCATCAAGTAAGAAAGATTACTAAAAGTCAAGATACAGCAAACATGAATGATGTGAACTTTAGATTTTTGTATTATTGTTTAGTTCAAGAGTCACAAAGACACCAAGTTCCAGTCGGAATTATGTTGGGAAAAATGTTTACTGACAGTATGATTTACCTAAAATATTCATTGCATTCTTTATTGTGTAGGTTCCAATTTTATGTACCTGAAACAATAAAAGCTCAAGTGTGAAATAACAGAATACCGAAGTTACTGTTAATTTATTTTCTGCATACTGTGAAAGTACTATTGTTCATGGGGTTCCAATTTTCGTGGATTTCGTGGGTCGCTTAAACCACGAAATTAAGTTCCAAACGAAATGTATTTTTCCCATAGAACTTTAAAGAATTACAGTCGAAACCACGAATTTAAGTACCAACGAAATAGTGATTTTTATGAAGACCACGAAAATTGATGTCCACGAATAAGTATGCGCATTTCGACAACTTACGTCTCATCATTTCAGATCAAATCAAAACATTTGGAAAATGAAGTTGTAAATCATTACGGTCCCAAATTTTGTTTCACTACAGAAATATGTAGTAGGGGTACCAAAGAGGAGAGTTTCAAGGGACACTTTTAAACCTCCCCCTTAGACAAAAAGTGGTAATAAAATTTATTTTAAGGCATACCCCTTAAAATACAAAAAAAAAATGAAAAGAAATAAATTGTTGTTTACACTTTCGTTAACAAATTTGTGTGCAGATTTGGTAACCCTATGCAAATGCACTCTAACCAAGGCGAAAAGTTCCAATGAAAAGTTTTCATAATAAATGTTTAAGTTCTAGAAAATAAGAAAAAAAGTTAGACATGAAACAAATGGAATATGTAGAAATATGTCACCATGGATTGGGCAAAATGTTAATTTTGATTGTTCAGATGAACAAAATAGGTAAAGTGAAAGTAAATACTTTTTTAAGTCACGATGCCTTTTGGTCCTATAGCCAATTTTGTATATGCCAGAACCAAATAGTTTTATTTTTAGAAGGGAAGTTACTCCCTGTACATGCAGTAATAGGAATTCAAGTCTAGTGTTGGTTCATTTCTCTGTCATAAATATCACAGGAAGTTTCTCATAAGCAGTGAGGTCATTTTTGTATTACAAAAACGATCTGATTTATCTGGTGAAGAAAAGTCCAAAACAAGGGCCAAAGACACATCAAAAAGACATACTTTGATTGTCTAAAAGGTCGAAATCCGCTGATGTATTTTATTAAGCAGTTTAGATAATTAGTATTCAAAGTGGGGAGATAGAAGTTTTGTATTTTTATACTTTTGTTTTTAAAGCGTTTGGATACAAATATAGCTGTTATATCGAAAGCCCTTATTACAGATGACAAGTTAAACATTGTTTGTGAAAATGCAGGATGGTCGAGAACAGAAAGAATGCGACATGTAGCTTCCGTCATTAGTGAATTGAGGTGGATTCCACTTGAATTTTTCACATGTTTTCAATATAGGATGTTTATTTGTGAGCTTCCAGTGAGGAAGCTAGTTCTTTATTTTCACTTCCAATGCGGAAGATGATGTTTTTGAAAATTTCTAGTCCGGAAATTACTTCATTTTTAAAACATCAACTGCCGAGGTTAAAGAGTACTGTTGATATCATGGTATGACGGAACTAAACAAATGTTCCATAAAAAACAAGCTAAAGCCCAAAGGAAAAACGTAACAGATGTGGATGAGGATGAAACAAAGAGTTCGCTGGATCTAAAGACAAAAAGAAAAACCCAAAAAGAAGACCAAAGACGTGTGGATGAGGATACTCTTCTTGTTATGATAAGATTAATGAAGCAAGAGATCCGCTGAGTCCATAGAATACAAAAAAAAACAAAACAAAACAACACAAAACAAAAACAAAACAAAAAAAAAGATAGACTATTCTCATATAGACAATGAATCATATTTGCCCGTGAATCTTGCAAATTACAAAAGTTTGGTGAAGATTAAAAATGGAAAAATAAGGACTTGGAACAGGCAAATTAGGCGATTCTAAAATGGGCACTAGTCAACACAATTGTGGAAAGAAAACAGAGAGAAACAAAAGGGCATTAGAACCACAAAGTCACTACGTTTCCCTCCTTAGTGATATAAGTAAGGATGAAAGCAAGGAAACTATAATCAAGACACCAACTTGGACTGTGTCATTTGTGGGGAACTTGCATATTTCCCAAAAGCACAAGAAATGATTGAGATATTACTTGAATCAATCACACAGTGTCTGAAGTGAAAACTTCAGAGTATACTTGTCACTGATTGTCATAATAAATAAACAGCAAAAGAGATAAATGTTTAGATTTATAAAAGGTTTGTCAAGTTCGGCCCAAGAAAAACGGAATTATTCATATAACATGTTTGAAAATAATTTCAAAGTACTGCTGAAAATGGCAGAGTTCTAGATATCAATTCCAGGCACATTATCAATGAAACGAATAGAAAAAAAATTAGAAGTAAGAGCTGCTTTAAGTGAACAAAAAAAGTAAAAATGATAGTTTTAAGCTTACTTTTAAGCTTGCCAACGTCCGTTTTTCGTAAACTTTTGGTAAAAAAATCTTTATTCAAAACGATCTCCTCCTCAGAAACTACTACGAAACTTTGCAGACTAAACTTGTTGGCAATAGTTTTTGGTGGTGTCCTATTGTATCCGGTAGGTCCTAACATCAAAGATTGCTATTTATGAGAAACATAAACATTGGACCAAATGGAAAATACATTCAAAGATCCTCTTCTCATAAACTACTAATCCAATAAGACTCTTAGTCTTAGTCTTAATGGTCCTTATATGATGCCGTAAAAATGTATCCGACAGCTTCATACTGCATCCGAGATGGTCGTCAAGAGTGAACATAGATAACTGTTGCACTAATAGAAAACGCATTCTCACCCCCCAGTACAAGACAGAAATTACCAAGCAGCATATTCTGAAGTCACTGACGTCGCTTAGGAATGTCGGATGTCAAGTGCGGCGAAATCGTTGTTAATGATAGCAAAAGTGAGAAAATAAATCAAACACCGTTGAAAATGAAAGATTTAGAAATCTCAGACCTCCTCGGGTAAGATTTCAATGGTTCTCTGACTCGGCAAGCCTCGTCAGAGAAATATTGAAATCTTACCCTTGGGTGTCTGAGATTTCTTGATCCTGCCTTTTCACCGGTGTTAGATTCATATATTCAAACATCTCAGAAAATAAAAGTCGAATTAAAAGTTGTTGTCCTTGATGTACTGACCATTCTGCTTCATCAGCTTAACCTTTATTAATTTTTTAAATACAAGACAAAACGTGTTAAAATGTCATAATTTTGACGATAAAAGTTAGTACCTCTAATATTGATTTGTTGTATAACCTCGAACGGCAATACACTCCTTTAATTGCTGAAAAATCTTTGAAATTTACATTTTCCCTCCATTTGCAATCCCCTTTTAATGTAGGACAAAAAACATAAAAAATATTTTTAGGTTACAAAAAGAGTAACCCAATAAGGATTCTTCTGAGACTTTCATCATTAGGATGATACTACATGAAAATAAGTATACTACCTACCGTAAGGTAATGCCAGGATCATTGCGGGAACCTATACTTATATTCATTGTATACGCCCATTGTCGACGTCGTTCGATTGTTTACGTCGCCTTGTGCTGAAGTTAAGTAAGATAGCAATGAAACTGTAAAGTTGAATGGACGTTCGTTTCGCTAATAGTTATTTCATAGTTAGAATACGTACAATACCATTTAAGGATGCATTCTGGTGATGTTTCAGTCTCATAAAAATCTCGTTTGGAAATAATTTAAAAATTATTTATATTTTTGTACAATAGCAATGAATTAACAAAATTGATGTTAATTTAAAAATTGTGTCAAAAATTATTCATTTCTATCAAATAGTTTCAGAGTTATCTCAAATTTAAGAGTAATGCCCTAATTGGCTGTTGGATTCCTCTCAAATTTTCACAAAATAGGGGATGGATTTGAAAAAGCCATTTTATGACAAAAGTATGCACTTCAGATTTATTTTTGCTTCTTTTAAAAATAGTTATATATATATTTGCAATAAAAAATCACAAAACAAATGAAGTTTAAACCATAAGCTGTTGAAAAAAATTTAGAAAATCTACATTCTTAGGGAAATATGGATATGGTGAAATTGCTCCCTAAAAAGCATGAAAATGGGACAAAACTTTCTTATGTCAACACTAACACTAACATATGATTTTTGGGGGTTGCATTTGTTCATTTTTTCTACTTACAGCTTTTCAGAAAGTATGAGGAAAAGTTTAATACTCTAAGCTAGATTTTTTCACATGAAAATAGTAAAAAAATGGGCACAAATGTCTAAAAATGCACAAAAGTGCTGAAATTGGCCACTTTCAAACATTTGTAGCAAAAATTATTTTTACAGCAACCTATAAATTCCTTTTTATATTGAATTTATAGGGTAAGAGCATTGCAAGAATCAAGGTTTAAACAAAGTTTCATATTTTAAAATTTTGGCTCACCGGAGTACATCCTTAAGATGGGCATCCTCTCATTATGATGCCCGGACATATTGTGTTTGCCCTGTCTGTCTGTCTGTCCGCAACTTTAACCGGATACATAACTTTTGAACAAGATGTGATTGGCTTTTTATATTTAGTATGTGCATTGATCATATAAAGCTGAACACCATGATGTGAATTTCACTAAGATCAGGTCAAAAGTCAAAGTCACAGAGGGAAAAAAGTCAAAATCTGAATTTTGCTATAGCTCATTAATTACAGTTGTGATTGCTTGATATTTTACACGTGCATAGATCTAATATAGCTAAGTACAAATAAAAAAATTGGGTCAGGTCAAAGGTCAAGGTTACTGAGTGCAATTTTGAAAACTTAAACAAAAACTTTAACATTGGCTATATCTTTTAAACCAGATGTGATAGGACATTAATATTTTGGCCTGTACATTGATCATATGAAGCTAAATTTCATTAAGGTCATGTCAAAGGGCAAGGTCACAGAGGTCAAAAGGTCAAAATTTAGATTTCGTTATAGGTTGTTAATTACAATTGCTAGCGGCTTGATATTTTACATTTGAATACATCTTATAGAGCTTAGTATAAATCCACCAAAAAAATTTTGGATCAAGTCAAAGGTCAAGGGAAGGGGCTTATAATAATGTTGTAATAACTTGTGCCCGATCCCTTTTCTTTTGAGCAATAAAATAAGTTTAATCTAAAAAAGGTCAAGATAAATGAGTGCAAATTTGAAACTTTAACAAAAACTTTTACTTAGCCTATATCTTTCCAACCAGATGTGATAGGACCTTCATATTGGCCTGTATATTGATCGTATTGAACACCATTATGGAAATTTCATTTCGGTCAGATCAACACTTGGATTTGGCTTTAAACTTGTTAAGTACGAGTGCATATTATAGGCTTAATATTTTAAATGTAAATAGATCTAATGGACAAATGTCTACTAGACCTTAAAATGTCTAGTTTATATTGCAATTTCAGCATTAGTTTTGTATCATAGACATGATTGCTACCGTTCAATTGGTATTGTATGTATAAATTAGCTAAGTTGGTAAAAATGTCTTCACAATGTCTTCAGAAGAAGGTGGAGTTTTCTACTAGTGCCTTATTATCGAGATTTCAAATTAATATGGAATACTGAAAAATTAAAAATTTTGATACTGTGATAAAATTCTCGGTGAACCACGGATTATATTTTCATACCACAACACCGAGACGTTTACATTACAACAACGTTGGGGATGGTATTGTGACGTCACTTCCTACTGCAGTAAGTAATTTTTTATTGTGTCGGTCATAATACGACATCTGTTTATCTTGAAAAAATCTGTTAATCCCCTCCATTTTGTTGATGAATAGTAATTGTGTACTCTACATATAGCTGAAATAGAGCTGAGCAGGACCTCAATATCTATTTATTAAATGTAATTGGTTTAAGGTGGTAAGGGTGACTAAAAACTGTCAGATAGAATTTTCTTGTATTTCCATGATTTATACTACGTTATAAGAGCAAACACGAAATAAAATAAAAATCGGAGGTCACCAGCCATATAAGCTTCAAATCCATCATATAAAAATCAGCTATTTTGGTAGAAATGATAGGGGAAATTTGTGAATTTTAATAATTTTTTTCTTTATTTTAGTTATATCAAATAGAAACTTTTTAAATATGTAAATTAATAGCTATTATCCTTTTTCAGATTTGTATGAAAAAAATGGGGGTCACTGAACTAATTTTTTTAAGAAATGGTATAAACCTGATTTTTTCCCTATTATTGCTATTCAAATTAAATCCCCTTAATAGAAGATGACTTTGATGAAAAGTTCAAATATTTTGCATGGTAAGCTGATAAAAGAGGCATATTTGATCACATTTTATTATTCTAAGACATCGAAAATCATCATATGATTTGCAATCATTCCCATAGCGAAGTCAGTTTTTCGTCAGATGCGCAAGAATGATGCACAAATGTGTTGGATCGCGGCAAGGATTAACTGATTGATAAATTAGAGATTTATAGGTTAATTGAGCAAAGTTTTATTTATATTGCATCGGTGAGTGGCGAGAACCAAAGTTTTTGTTTTTATTTGCGGCCAGGCTTATCGTATTTTGACTCGACTACTCCGAATAAACTGGGAATTTCCTTATCTTCTAAATTTGGAAGCACCCTGAACCTTTGTAGACGGATTCTCTGAAAACCTAATTAGGTGACGGATCATGGCAATGTTCTAAGCTTCCAGGTTAGTAGACATATTCACCACACATAGGGGGAGGGTTTGGATCAAAGTAAACGAGTTTAACCCCACCGCAATTTTTGCACCTGTCCCAAGTCAGGAATATGTTGGTCATTGGCTTGTCCTTGTCTTCTTATAAAATTTTAGTTTCTTGATATTTGGGTTATTGGATGTGGTTGTTTCCAATGATTTATTCACTTTTTTACCTTTTCGGGGCCATTTAGGGCTTACTATATGGTGTGAGGTTCCTCACTGTGTTGAACACCATATGGTGACCCCTAGATGTTTTGTTTTTTGTCGTTTTAACCTGGATATGGGATGTTGTCTCCTTGACATTTACCCCATTTCCTTTATTTTTCATAACAATTATTTGCAGATCACTATATCATTTCAGATATTTTAGAGTAGTGAATGTGACATCTCTTCGCACACAGAATTTTGTTAAAGAAGCATTAGGAATAACTAAATAGCGACGTTACTGTGAATTTTGATTCTGCGTATGCGCATTTTATTGAAATTGAAATGTCTGATCAGGATTGTTGTAATGGTAATTTTAAACAATTATCTAATGAAACACCAAGGAGTAAGCAATGCTTTTTTTCTGTTTGTTTTTTTAATTACATGTAATTGTTCTTTGATGCTTTAAATATAAATGTGGGTAATTGAAGACATTTTTTTTGCAAATAATGTCATTTCGTTGGAAATTTGAAAATTGATATTAACCAAAAGGCCATGGTAGTAAATAACTCAATACCAAAGTTACTGTAAATTTCTTTTCTGTAGACTTCCATTTCGACAACTTAAGTCTCTTCAGTGCAGATGATATGAAAATATTTGAAACGCCATAAATCTATAGATGTTTAAAGTTGACAGAGAAAAAAATAAGATCTATATGAAAAGCAGAACACTTGAAAACTCGTATAGAACATAGATTTCAAGAACAGAAATTCCTCAATTTTCAACAAATTTGTAAAATTAAGTTATTGTAATTCTCCTGATTAAATTTATTTTCAGGGCCATCACCAAAGTACTCACCTTGGCGTCTAAGTAACTGAATGTCCTTTGCCAAAACCCTTCCACCAGGAAAGATGATAACTGACTGAAAGTTACATAACTTACTTTTTAACACATGTATTTATTAGCTATCGTTGTTTGCCGTTTCAAAGTTATGAAAATATTTGTGTTATGAATTTTGATATTCATAAAAAATAAATTATGTTTCGATGTACATGTCAAAATTGACCCTTTCCATACCAAAATTTTTATCAACTCAAATAGAATTGTTTTTAATTGTTGGGTATAAGGTGGACATTCATGAAAAAGTCGCCAAATACATTTTTGCAAGAGAAGATACCATTCAAGAACCCTTATGCTTTGCTCTTCAAAATGCCAAAGAATCTTTAACGCATGTTGAATCAATGACTATATGTATTGCCTTGATAGAATAAATTAATTTTGTCACAAATTATTCACTTTAAAACGAAAATTTAGATATGTTCTGGTGTAATTAAAAGTGTGCCATGGAACGTGTTATAACACCAAACACTGTAAGATACAGATATTAACTCTAAAAAATTTGTAATTTGAATTAAACGCGATCCCAAACATGTTTGACATGTTTATCTTTAAAACTGAAGGTGAGTACAGATGAAATTAAAAACCAATTGGAAAATCATAAATCGAATGAAATAAGACCAAAACTTAAACATGATTATTGTGTCCACGTCTAATGATCTAATTTGTAAAATTTTCTTAATCGGTTTCGTCCTTGGTAAAACAAGGACCATAAGGTCATATTTATGTCCTGGTTTCTTAAAGTGTCTGCTTTTGCCATAGTCCATGGATTGTTCGTTCTTTTGATTGACGGTTCGGTTCTCACTTACTTTATAACTGTCTTCATTTGAATATATTCATAAAAAATAACATCTAATTCAAAGCAGATTTATTCGATATTTACAGATTTTACGAGATCATATGGAATAGAGGTATAGAGAGTAGAATAGTTAATATAAGAAGATTTAAAAGAAGGGCGTAGAAGGCTGAAGTAAACTACAGAAAGTAAATGTTCCAACTACCATTATCCAATGTTTTTCTTGATTTGTTGACTTTCAAGTTTTTAATAAAATTTAGCTACCGTTGTGTGTGTCCGTAAGACGACACATATGATGCCCCGCAGTTGGGTATAAAACATGAACAACTAATAACTAACACTTGATAAACAAATTTCAAGAACTTAAATTTACATCTCACACAGCCTATTGATATAACCAGTAAGGAGTAATCCCGAATCGACCCTTCAAATACACATATTCGAATAAAATGGACAAGTCCCACTACACCAAAGTTCAACAAAAACGCTAATTTGGGAGAAAATCAAAATTGTGGCATTATGCACATCTTCAATCCATGCCTTATCACTGTGAAAGGTAAAATAAATGTAGCTTTAACATTTTTGGGATGAGTTAATTGGAATAACAGGACCAGAGCACACATCTCAATGAAATGGCCAATGTCGTTGTAATCCCCCAAACATCATTTCAAACTTTGACCAAATTTAAAGTGTGACAATATGCTCATCTTCAATACTTGTCTAATCACTGTGAAAGTAAAATAACTGGAACATAAATATATTTCGGGAGGTGTTGTCCGGAATAGCATTTCATGACATTTCGATAAATAACTAAGTACAAATTACCCTCAAAATCACAAATTTTGACCGAAATCTGAACCATGACACTCTACACATCTGCAATCCATATCTAATCACTGTGCAAAGTAAAATAAATGTAGCTTAATTATTGTGGGAGTTATCCGAAATAACAGTTCCAGAACACACATTTCAATAAAATGGCTAACTTCAAGTTCCCTTCAAAAGCACAAAGTTTGGCCAAAATCTAAATCCTGACAACATGCACATGGTCAATCCATGCCTCATCACTGTGCAAAGTAAAATAAATGTGTTTTTAATATTGTGGAAGGAGTTATTCGGAATAACAGTTCAAGAACACACATTTCAATAAAATGGCCAAGTTCAACTACCCCCCAAGATCACAATTTTTGGCCAAAATCTAAACCATGATACTCTGCTCATCTTCAATCTATATCTAATGCCCAGTCAATGTAGTCCATGGGCTGGAATAACCCCCCGTGCACCCCCCACTTCCGAACCCCACCCAATTTCTTAAGTCCGTATACATCCCCTCTTCAAAATAGAACATGTTAACACGAGCATAACCTGCACGCACTTGTGGAATTTGGCCCATTTTTAGACCCTACTACCAAAATTTTGGAAAATTTCGTTTTTCGTTCAAGTTTTTCTTTCAGTTGCTTCAAAATGTTAACCAAATGCTTTCCAGTTATAAAAACGGGACATCAAATGATTGCTTATTGTATGAGCTTTACAAAGAACCCAAGTTTTAACAATTTCTATGCCTATTACGTTCCATAGCGCAATTAAACGTACCCCTACCCCAATGAAATATTGACGAAAAAACTGATATTTTCATTGAAATTGCGTAAGTTTGATGGTCTAGAGAACCCGAAGTGCATCTCAATTCTAGATTCTGAAAATTGTTTTTAGCTTTTCAAGCTATTTTCTTCAACATAAAACATGTTAAGACGATGTTAACATATTTTAAATGACAAAAATTCTATTTTCAAATAGACCTAATACGTGGACCTTTGAATAATTTCGTTTTTGAATAAGTTTTGTCTTTCATTTGCCTAATATTATTTTTTAGTGAACAAATATCATTTAAAATAGGTATCAAATGAAA
>MJUU01014819.1:3494-14741 GCA_002080025.1 Modiolus philippinarum | reverse complement strand
ATGCTGCGCTCGGCGTAGCCCTTTATTGTACGTTAAGGTTGCTTAAATTCGTGTCATCTGTAAGTCTTTAGGAGTATTTAACTGAAAAGTTATATAATTTTTGCATTAACTGTCATTGTGTCGCTTTGAAAGAACGGCAGCAGAATACCGAAGGACCAGAGGAGTAGTATTTACAAAAATCAAAATCCAAAGACATGGCAAAAACGAGAACACAGAAGACAATGAGGTAAGACAGCTACAAGGCGCCGAAATAAAAAAAAACCCCACAACATTCGAAACCAAGACACTCACCGTGTGAACTCCCGTGAAACTGAGAGTGACATCAGGTGCTCCCGAATGGTAAACATGTCCTGCTCTGTTAACAGCACCCGTCACACTGTAAGTGAGTCAATCCAGGAAAAAGTCAAAATCGGTATAGTCATATCCAGGAAGACATGAAGTGTTGAAATGTTGTTCAAATAGGACCTATTATTAAATGTCATAAATTAAAAATTAGGTCTGTCAAACACAGTTAATAACAATTAATTACACTGTGTTCAAATATTTGGCAGCCTTTGAACTTTGGTTTTTACGAAAGAGCCTTCACATGTACATTAATTAATCGACTGAAACTGGTAATTTATCGCAGCTAAATGTATATAATAAGGGCTATATGTCAGAATGTGTTCCAAGTGTAGTAATATCATCACTTAGCTAAATAATTTATTACAGATTACAATTCTGTTAAGGATATTTGATGTTTTCACCTCTTTTGGAAAAAAATTAAATCACTGAGTCTATATTTACCAATTTTGTTCTTTCCTGAATCAAAAACAATATATTATAACGAATTCACAAAATTTCATAACAGTAAAATTACTGACGTCAATATTACAATAAAAGCACATATTTTGTTTCCGTAGTATAATTAGAATCATCGACATGAACTTCCTTATTTTATGAAAAAGGAAAATAAAAAAAGTAATCTGCACTGGTCGTGCTGCAAATGTAGAAACCGATCAGATGAGTTAAGATGGCTAATATATCAAATATTACGGTTAACGATTGGAACACTGAGATAACAAAGCGCCTAATTCCAAATATGTGTGTTTTGTCACTTTATTTGTTATTTGGTTTTTGTGGTAATTTACTAGTGATAACCGTTTACACGTTCAGGATGAAGGAAAAAACTGAAGAACGTTATTTTATACCAGTGTTAGCATTCTTTGACATGATAGCAGCATCTTTTTTGTCAACATTTGAAATTATAAGACATATAAATTACATGACTTTTACAAACAGATTACTTTGTCAGATTGGAAATTTTTTCTTTGCATTTACATTATTTACTCCGATTTTGCTGTTGCTGATCATTGCAGTTCAACGATACATTAAAGTGTGTATTGCTCACAGACCACCGATGTCGCTGAAGCTTCGAAGAGGATTGATCATAGCTTCCATTATTGTGGCATCGGTTTTTTCTCTGCCTTTGCCGTTTACATATGGAATTGTGGATTATAACAACTCCCAAAATGGATTAATTGGAAAACAATGCAAGAAAACTAGAATCAGAGAAACATTAGTAAAGGTTTATGGAATCATCATGTTCATTTTAACTCTCACAACAGTCATCATACTTATCACTTTGTATAGTAAAATTGGATATACTATATATTCGAAGCTAAATCGGCGGAGAAATACAGAGAAATTCAAATTAAAGGTTTTTACAACACCAAACACTGAACAAAACAGAACAAACAAAAATGAAATTTCAGTCCAGGAAAATAGTGCTGCTTCAATGACGGATACAACAGAACTGGACGACAGCAAAGATGACGATGCTTGCAACAATGGACATTCCCTTAAACAATGTGACAACACGGAAACAAACACAAAAAATACTGCTTTATCAAGGAACCAGCAACAAAAAAATCAGAATATTACAAACAAAGTAACAATGATGTTTTTGGTTATCACGGTGCTGTTTTTATTGTCCTTTCTTCCAAAGATTGTTATTTGGATTATTGAAGGCTTCCAACTTTTTAAATTATTTGAAACAAACCTGCCATTGGTTTTGTTCCTTGGTGATATGTGTATAATAAACAATGTAGTGAATCCTCTTATCTATGCGTTCATGGACATTAAATTTCGAATGGCAACGTATTCATTTTGTAAAAAATGCTTGCCTTGTATTCATTTCGGTTAAAAATGAAAATTTTTGTTCGCAATAATTTTCTAATTTTATTCAGTTTTAAGTTCAAAAAGCGTCCCTGCGAAAAGTTACTGTTTTACTAGATATTATTGTGTTATATGTCTAAGAACAGATGAATGTCCCAATTTATTTGAATTGTTTAAAAATGTTTGTTAGATTCGCATTTCTTTCTCCATTACAATTAAGTATACTGATACTGCCATTTTTGTAATATGTAAATAATGATTTTATATTGTTTCATTTGTTGATATTTTAGTAAATTTTAGGTTCAATTACGTGCAATTTAGAACAGAATGGTGACGTTTATTCTCGTTTCAATTTTTCCCTTGCTAATTTTGAAGTGAAATATGACCCACAGTTCACAGATGTTCAAAAAGAATCTCCGTATATCATATATTATCAAGCGCATTTGGCCAGTTATTGAGATTTGCAAGGCGTAAAAACTTCTTCAAAGGCGATCGCGAAGTTGTATTCTTAATGTCACCATATTTTTATATCAAATCATATTTCAATGAAGGATAACATTTTTTAAAAAATGTTTGCTGATACGAAACCGAACATTTTGAGAGACTTATCGACCATTGTGCTACATTTCTGTCCATTCAAAGGTTTGTACTGCCATGCTGTTTGGCGCCGGTTTTAAGTTCATTATTGAAATGACGCGCCATTTCAATAAGTTTTTTTTTTTAATTCTAGTCCTTTGGATTCCTTTATTACCTGTAAATTCCTGCTAAATTATCACTACATAACCCAATACCACCATGCAGTTGTCAGTGTGTGGCAAGGAGTTCTTTGTTCATGCGTTCTAATTGGATAAACTATAATTTAAGGAAGAGTATAAAAGGGGGTCACTGTCCTGGAAGTAGTGAATTAATTGCATTCCTGTATGTAGAAGACTCTTATTTTAACTAGACAAGATTTGATACCCTCACCTACAGCTAGCAAATATTTTAACAAGATTCAACAGATTATTAGTTGTAAAAGAACAGACACGAAAGAGTGCTATCTGAAATAAACACACACAAGTATTTACACTTGATTTGCCTCAACTTGGAATCCATAATTTTGTTTCAATATATTGTTTATATACCTGTTATCCACTAGTCGACAGAGGTCGTTAGTCAAGTTGGATTAATTGAAAGGGAAAATATATATCTTGCATTTGTTGTCTTATTTTTTGCAGAAACTAAAAATACATTGGGATGGAACGGATCAAGACCTCAAAACAAAACCAAAGAATTCCCTTGATTGTGCGTCTATTTAAGAAGTTTGTGAAGAATTTTCACAAATTTCAAGACTTTGCACAAGCCGTGTGAAAACAAGGGTCCTACTTCTTGTAGCCTGATTTTTTTTTGAAGATGAAAAGGAAGAATTCATTAACATTTCCAGTTCTAATCCAATTTATACTGGACATAGATAACGATGAAAAAGCTGTCCGTGCATTTTCATCCCAGTTAGAAAAAGTTATCTGTAAATATGTAGCTTAAGGAAGCTCTTAATAAAGAGGAATAATTTATTGTGTTTCAATTCTTATCTTTATGGGCAATAATTGCAATTAAGAACAGGCATTTCAAAGTTTGTTGCCTGAAAAAAAAAACGAAACAGGTAGATGATAACATAAAATTTGAAATTATAACATTATAGTGACCCCTAGTCCAAGTGTACACATGGAAACTGAATGACAAGTAAGCCATGTTAAGCTTAAGGAAAACAAGAAAATAAAAATCTGAATTTTTATACCAAGTTTGTTATTATCCAAGAGTCCCAAAATGTAAAGATAGCAAATATTCATCAAGTAAGAAAAATTACTAAAAGTCAAGATACAGCAAATGTGAATGATGTGAACTTTGGATTTTTGTATTATTGTTTAGTTCAAGCGTCACAATGACACCAAGTTCCAGTCGGAATTATGTTGGGAAAAATTTTTAATGACAGTATGATTTACCTAAAATATTCATTGCATTCTTCTTTACTGTGTAGGTTCCAACTTTATGTACATGAAACAATAAAAGCTCAAGTGTGAAATAACAGAATACCGAAGTTACTGTTAATTTATTTTCTGCATATGCGCATTTCGACAACTTATGTCTCATCAGTGCAGATCAAACCAAAACATTTGGAAAATGAAGTTGTAAATCATTACGGCCCCAAATTTTGTTTCACTACAGAAATATGTAGTAGGGGCACCAAAGAGGAGAGTTTCAAGGGACACTTTTAAACCACCCCTTAGACCAAAAGTGGTAATAAAATTTATTTTAAGGCATACCCCTTAAAATACAAAAAAAAAAATAAGAATATAAAAATAAATAAATTGTTGACACTTTTGTTAACAAATTTGTGTGCAGATTTTGTAACCCTATGCAAATGCATGCACTCTAACCAAGGCGAAAAGTTCCAATGAAAAGTTTTCATAATAAATGTTTGAGTTCTAGAAAATAAGAAAAAAATAGACATGAAAGTAATGGGATATGTAGAAATATGTCACCATAGATTGGGTAAAATGTTAATTTTGATTGTTCAGATAAATAGAATAGGTAAAGTGAAAGTGAATACTTTTTTAAATACGATGTCTTTTGGTCCTATAGACAATTCTGTGTATGCCAGAACCAAATACTTTTATTTTTAGAAGGGAAGTTACTCCCTGTACATGCAGTAATAGGAATTCATTTTAAGTGTTGGTTCATTTCTCTGTCATAAATATCGCATAAAATATGTCATAAGCAGAGAGGTCATTTGTTTATTACAAAGACGATCTGATTTATCTGTGAAGAAAATTCCAAAACAAGGCACAAAGACACATCATAAAGACATACTTTGATTGTCTAAAAGATCTAAATCAGCTGATGTATTTTATTAATCAGTTTTGATAATTAGTATTCAAAGTTTTGTACTTTTATTTTTATACTTTTGTATTTAAAGCGTTTGGATACATCTATAGCTGTTATATCGAAAGCCCTTATTACAGATGACAAGTTAAACATTGTTTGTAAAAATGCAGGATAGTCGAGAACAGAAAGAATGCGACATGTAGCTTCCGTCATTAGTGAATTGAGGTGGATTCCATTTGAATTTTTCACTTTGTTTTCAATATAGGATGTTTATTTGTGAGCTTCCAGTGAGGAAGTTAGTTCTTTATTTTCACTTCCAATGCGGAAGAAGATGTTTTTTCTAGTTCGGAAATTACTTCATTTTTAAAACATCGACTGTCGAGGTTAAAGAGTACTGTTGATATCATGGTATGACGTAACTGATCAAATGTTCCATAAAAAACAAGTTAAACACCAAGGGATAAACGTAACAGGTGTGGATGAGGATGAAACAAAGAGCTCGCTGGATCTAAAGACAAAAAGAAAAACCCAAAAGAAGACCAAAGTCGTGTGGATGAGGATACCCTTCTTGTTATGATAAGATTAATTAAGCAAGAGATCCGCTGAGTCCATAGAATACAAAAAAAAAAAAAAAAAAAAAAAAAAAAAAAAAAAAAAAAACTCAGGTGTAACGGACGGACGGACCGAAGGAAGGACAGACGGACGGACAACCCCCATCACTATATACTTTTCAAGTGGGGTATAAAAAACAAACATACAAACAAACATAAACAAAAAAAAATTTAAAAAAAAAAACAAAAACAAAACATAGCAAACAAAAAAAAGATAGACTATTCTCATAAAGACAATGAATCATATTTGGCCGTGAATCCTGCAAATTACAAAAGTTTGGTGAAGATTAAAAATGGACAAATAAGGACTTGGAACAGGCAAATTAGGCGATTCTCAAATGGGTACTGGTCAGCACAATTAAGAAAACAGAGAGAAACAAAAGGGCATTAGAACCACAAAGTCACTACGTTTCCCTCCTTAGTGATATAAGTAGACTGAAAGCAAGGAAACTATAATCAAGACACCAACTTGGACTGTGTCATATGTGGGGAACTTGCATATTTCCCAAAAGCACAAGAAATGATTGAGATATTACTTGAATCAATCACACAGTGCCTGAAATGAAAAGTTCAGAGTATACTTGTCACTGATTGTCATAATAAATTAACAGCAAAAGAGATAAATGTATAGATTTATAAAAGGTTTGACAAGTTTGGCACAAGAAAAACGGAATTATTCATATAACATGTTTGAAAAAAATTTCAAAGTACTGCTGAAAATGACAGAGTTCTAGATATCGATTCCAGGCACATTATCAATGAAACGAATAGAAAAAAAATTTAGAAGTAAGAGCTGCTTTAAGTGAACAAAAAAAGTAAAAATGACAGTTTTAAGCTTTCTTTTAAGCTTGCCAACTTCCGTTTTTCGTAAACTTTTGGTAAAAAAATCTTTATTCAAAGCGATCTCCTCCTCAGAAACTACTACGAAACTTTGGACTAAACTTGTTGGCAATAGTTTTTGGTGGTGTCCTATTGTATCCGGTAGGTCCTAATCCATCAAAGATTGCCATTTATGAGAAACATAAACATTGGACCAAATGGAAAATACATTCAAAGATCCTCTTCTCATAAACTACTAATCCAATAAGACTCTTAGTCTTAGTCTTAATGGTCCTTATATGATGCCGTAAAAATGTATCCGACAGCTTCGTACTGCATCCGAGATGGTCGTCAAGAGTGAACATAGATAACTGTTGCACTAATAGAAAACGCATTCTCACCCCCCCCCCCAGTACAAGACAGAAATTACCAAGCAACATATTCTGACGCTTAGGAATGTCGGATGTCAAGTGCGGCGAAATCGTTGTTTATGATAGCAAAAGTGAGAAATTAAATCAAACACCGTTGAAAATGAAAGATTTAGAAATCTCAGACCTCCTCGGGTAAGATTTCAATGGTTCTCTGACTCGGCAAGCCTCGTCAGAGAAATATTGAAATCTTACCCTTGGGTGTCTGAGATTTCTTGATCCTGCCTTTTCACCGGTGTTAGATTCATATATTCAAACATCTCAGAAAATAAAAGTGGAATTAAAAGTTGTTGTCCTTGATGTACTGACCATTCTGCTTCATCAGCTTAACCTTTATTAATTTTTTAAATACAAGACAAAACGTGTAAAAATGTCTTAATTTTGAAGTTAGTACCTCTGATATTGATTTGTTGTATAACCTCGAACGGCAATACACTCCTTTAATTGCTGAAAAATCTTTGAAATTAACATTTTCCCTCCATTTGCAATCCCCTTTTAAATGTAGGACAAAAACATAAAAAATATTTTTAGGTTACAGAAAGAGTAACCCAATAAGGATTCTTCTGAGACTTTCATCACTACGATGAAATGATACTTTAGATACTACATGAAAATAAGTATACTACCTACCGTAAGGTAATGCCAGGATCATTGCGGGAACCTATACTTATATTCATTGTATACGCTCATTGTCGACGTCGTTCGATTGTTTACGTCGCCTTGTGCTGAAGTTAAGTAAGATAGCAATGAAACTGTAAAGTTAAATGGACGTTCGTTTCACTAATAGTTATTTCATAGTTAGAATACGTACAATACCATTTAAGGATGCATTCTGGTGATGTTTCAGTCTCATAAAAATCTCGTTTGGAAATAATTTAAAAATTATTTATACACGTTATATTTTTGTACAATAGCAATGAATTAACAAAATCGATGTTAATTTAAAAATTGTGTCAAAAATTATTCAGTTCTATCAAATAGTTTCAGAGTTATCTCAAATTTAAGAGTAATGCCCTAATTGGCTGTTGGATTCCTGTTAAATTTTCACAAAATAGGGGATGGATTTGAAAAAGCCCTTTTATGACAAAAGTATGCACTTCAGATTTAATTTTGCTTCTTTTAAAAATAGATATATATATATTTGCAATAAAAAATCACAAAACAAATGAAGTTTAAACCATAAGCTGTTGAAAAAAATTTAGAAAATCTACATTCTTAGGGAAATATGGATATGGTGAAATTGCTCCCTAAAAAGCATGAAAATGGGACAAAACTTTCTTATATCAACACTAACACTAACATATGATTTTTGGGGGTTGCATTTGTTCATTTTTTCTACTTACAGCTTTTCAGAAAGTATGAGGAAAAGTTTAATACTCTAAGCTAGATTTTTTCACATGAAAATAGTAAAAAAATGGGCACAAATGTCCAAAAATGCACAAAAGTGCTGAAATTGGCCACTTTCAAACATTTGTAGCAAAAATTATTTTTACAGCAACCTATAAATTCCTTTTTATATTGAATTTATAGGGTAGGAGCATTACAAGAATCAAGGTTTAAACAAAGTTTCATATTTTAAAATTTTGGCTCACCGGAGTACATCCTTAAGATGGGTATCCTCTCATTATGATGCCCGGACATATTGTGTTTGCCCTGTCTGTCTGTCTGTCCGCAACTTTAACCGGATACATAACTTTTGAACAAGATGTGATTGGCTCTTTATATTTAGTATGTGCATTGATCATATAAAGCTGAACACCATGATGTGAATTTCACTAAGATCAGGTCAAAAGTCAAAGTCACAGAGGGAAAAAAGTAAAATCTGAATTTTGCTATAGCTCATTATTACAGTTGTGATTGCTTGATATTTTACAAGTGCATAGATCTAATATAGCTAAGTACAAATAAAAAAATTGGGTCAGGTCAAAGGTCAAGGTCACTGAGCGCAATTTTGAAAACTTAAACAAAAACTTTAACATTTCCTATATCTTTTAACCAGATGTGATAGGACATTAATATTTTGGCCTGTACATTGATCATATGTAGCTAAATTTCATTAAGGTCATGTCAAAGGGCAAGGTCACAGAGGTCAAAAGGTCAAAATCTAGATTTCGTTATAGCTTGTTAATTACAATTGCTAGAGGCTTGATATTTTACATGTGAATACATCTTATAGAGCTTAGTACAAATCCACCAAAAAAATTTTGGATCAAGTCAAAGGTCAAGGGAAGGGGCTTATAATAATGTTGTAATAACTTGTGCCCGATCCCTTTGCTTTTGAGAAATAAAATAAGTTTAATCTAAAAAAGGTCAAGGTAAATGAGTGCAAATTTGAACCTTTAACAAAAACTTTTACTTAGCCTATATCTTTCCAACCAGATGTGATAGGACCTTCATATTGGCCTGTATATTGATCGTAGGAAGCTGAACACCATTATGGAAATTTCATTTAGGTCAGATCAAAACTTGGATTTGGCTTTAATCTTGTTAAGTACGAGTGCATATTATAGGCTTAATATTCTAAATGTAAACAGATCTAATGGACAAATGTCTACTAGACCTTAAAATGTCTAGTTTATGTTGCAATTTCAGCATTAGTTTTGTATCATAGACATGATTGCTACCGGGGGGGGGCATAGTGTTTCACAAACACATCTTGTTTTTTTTTCAATTGGTATTGTATGTATAAATTAGCTAAGTTGGTAAAAATGTCTTCACAATGTCTTCAGAAGAAGGTGGAGTTTTCTACTAGTGCCTTATTATCGAGCTTTCAAATTAATATGGAATACTGAAAAATTAAAAATTTTGATACTGTGATAAAATTTTCGGTGAACCACGGATTATATTTTCATACCACAACACCGAGACGTTTACATTACAACAACGTTGGGGATGGTATTGTGACATCACTTCCTACTGCAGCAAGTAATTTTTTATTGTGTCGGTCATAATACGACATCTGTTTATCTTGAAAAAATCTGTTAATCCCCTCCATTTTGTTGATGAATAGTAATTGTGTACTCTACATATAGCTGAAATAGAGCTGAGCAGGACCTCAATATCTATTTATTAAATGTAATTGGTTTAAGGTGGTAAGGGTGACTAAAAACTGTCAGATAGAATTTTCTTGTATTTCTATGATTTATACTACGTTATAAGAGCAAACACGAAATAAAATAAAAATCGGAGGTCACCAGCCATATAAGCTTCAAATCCATCATTTAAAAATCAGCTATTTTGGTAGAAATGATAGGGGAAATTTGTGAATTTTAATAATTTTTTTCTTTATTTTAGTTATATCAAATAGAAACTTTTTAAATATGTAAATTAATAGCTATTATCCTTTTTTCAGATTTGTATGAAAAAAATGGGTGTCACTGAACTAATTTTTTTAAGAAATGGTATAAACCTGATTTTTTCCCTATTATTGCTATTCAAATACTATCCCCTTAATAGAAGATGACTGTGATGAAAAGTTCAAATATTTTGCATGGTAAGCTGATAAAAGAGGCATATTTGATCACATTTTATTATTCTAAGACATCGAAAATCATCATATGATTTGCAATCATTCCCATAGCGAAGTCAGTTTTTCGTCAGATGCGCAAGAAAGATGCACAATTGATGCACAAATGTGTTGGATCGCGGCAAGGATTAACTGATTGATAAATTAGAGATTTATAGGTTAATTGAGCAAAGTTTTATTTATATTGCATCGGTGAGTGGCGAGAACCAAAGTTTTTGTTTATATTTGCGGCCAGGCTTATCGTATTGTGACTCGACTACTCCGAATAAACTGGGAATTTCCTTATCTTCTAAATTTGGAAGCATCCTGAACCTTTGTAGACGGATTCTCTGAAAACCTAATTAGGTGACGGATCATGGCAATGTTCTAAGCTTCCAGGTTAGTAGACATATTCACCACACATAGGGGGAGGGTTTGGATCAAAGTAAACGAGTTTAACCCCACCGCAATTGTTGCGCCTGTCCCAAGTCAGGAATATGTTGGTCATTGGCTTGTCCTTGTCTTCTTATAAAATTTTAGTTTCTTGATATTTGGGTTATTGGATGTGGTTGTTTACAATGATTTATTCACTTTTTTACCTTTTCGGGGCCATTTAGGGCTTACTATATGGTGTGAGGTTCCTCACTGTGTTGAAGACCATATGGTGACCCCTAGATGTTTTGTTTTTGTCGTTTTAACCTGGATTTGAGATGTTGTCTCCTTGACATTTACCCCATTTCCTTTCTTTTTCATAACAATTATTTGCAGATCACTATATCATTTCAGATATTTTAGAGTAGTGAATGTGACATCTCTTCGCACACAGAATTTTGTTAAAGAAGCATTAGGAATAACTAAATAGCGA
>MJUU01014817.1:116540-132209 GCA_002080025.1 Modiolus philippinarum | reverse complement strand
CCAACTACCACGATTACCACTATCACCACCACCACCACCACCACCACCTCCACCACCGCCACAATAGCCTATCATCCCGCCGCCACCACCACCGAATACTAAAATGAGCACCAGAGCACAGCTAAAAGTATACTCGTGAGCGTATTTAAGATAGAACTAAACATAGTAAGTGTTAAAATATATTCAATAAAGGAATATCAATTAGATAAAATTATTGCAACGTTAAAACGGATGTGTTTTTGGGACAAAATGAACAGAATACTGAACAATCAAATTGCAGTTCAGCGATTGTAAGAAGAAGAGGACTATGACACTAGTAAAGCTTGGAAGAATGCTGTAGATAAAAGGCAATATCCCTTTGCTGAAGTATTGGATTGGTGACCCACCGTCAATCGAAGAAAACGAATCAACGTAAAGGATAGACAAAAGACAGCTGGGATAGGGAAGGAGGGGTACTGCAGCCTATAACTGTATAGTTATAGCCAGCCACAAGCCTGGCACAATGCAGAGTGACCCTTCCTGGATTCAGAAAATAATTGCTGGAATCAATTGAAATATTTTATATCACTACCACCACCACAATAGCCTATTATCCGACCACCAACGCCGCCGCCACCAATGGACACTACCATCACCGCCGCCGCCGCCAAAAAGTGAAATGAGCACTGACAAAAACGTACTCGTGAGTCGTATTTAATACTGGTAAGCATAAACATAAACTAGCACAAACATGAATAAATCACGAGTTATCTCGCCTAAGTCTCGGGTGAAATCAACAGACCTTTAAAAATGGCGGGAAAATAACTAGCAAGAGTTATGTCCCTTTGACGAACGCGGACGTGATAGAAGACACCCTCAGAAATTCAACGACAATTGCTGAATGACAACGCCCGGATATAAGTTGAAACATTGGATGAAAAAGAGAGAAAATACAAAGAACAACATTGAAAAGGGTTTGAAAAGGTATACCAACATTTAAAAAAGGATAAAAACATATAAAAAGGGGAAATAATGAAGGAACATTCCAAACTTCCGGTCTGTACCCGGGGCTACGCCCACTTCCGGTCGCGCATGTACATTGTAGTAAGGTCATACAACACCCCTGCGGAGTCACGTGTTGTTCCAACACGTAATTTCCGGTCAACATGGCTGCTTACAGTAGATACACCCCCACTTCCGGTCGCGCATGTGCGCTCCACTACTTTCCCATTACACCCCTGCGGGATCACGTGTTGTTCCAACACGTCATTTCCGGTCAATATGGCTACTTACAGTAGATACATACCGACTTCTAACTCGAATAATTCAAGCCCTCTCCGTATCCGATTCTCTCCTTCTACGATGGCTTGAAGACACGATGTTCATTGGACGCGTCAGCTCCTGACAGGAGAGGTCGACCAATGAAATGTCACCAAAGTTTTGAGACTGCGCAAAGCGATTTCTGGTCAATTTAAGAATAAATTGTGTAAACAAAAGTCGTATCTTGAATAATTATGTAATTAATTAAAGTCATCAGTAAACACAACGGGAACATGTTTCATCCGGGGGATGGAAAGATAATTACGAACATAATATATAAAATATTTGTACTCCAGGTTATCAAATGTAAATTATGTGTATTAGGTATATACTCGTGGTATATAACCTTGTACGAAATACATAACAAATCGACAAATTGAAAGCGAGTTTATGTTCCATCCAACAAATAAATTTTTCATAAAAGTTGTCAAAATTTAATAAAACATTAAAATTAATATTTTTGAAACGTTATGATTTTCAGTCTATTCTTTTTAAATAATTTATAAAAAAGGATGCACGTTATGCAGGAAAGAGAATACATGGTTTAAATTTTCTTAAGAAAATATTAAAATATTTGACAACGTTCAAACGTGACATAATCTTGTCAAGATTTATTGTGTATTTGGTTCCAGTTACGTGAAATACTCCATTGCAAGAAAGTATATTTTCAGTATATGCGTCCTTCTTTATTCAATAGACTAAAACATTAAATTCTTTCATGCTTTCATTGTTTGTTTTCAAACTTTCCTCGGTTATTTTCTGTAATTAATAAATGCACATTTTGATGAAAACTAATTAAAGATGTTAGTTGTTAATTTATTATCTGTTTATTGAACTTCTAGAATATGCAAGTATATGTGTCACACACGGGTGTAAAACCAATAAACAAATGAAATGTGAGCACAATTTTGCATAAAAATATGAATAAAAATCCTCTTAAAAAATTTGTTTTCGCCAATTGCTGATTGCAACCTTATATGGAACACCTGCTGTGTAAATGTTGTGTAATAGTCTTTTTCATACCAGTGTAAAAATGCAACCCGGGGTTATGATACAGTGTGAACAGACGATATTTCTCCCACAATTCATAGCGATAAGACATCCGATTGACGCGTTTTGGTAGTACATGCATTCAGGCGTTAATGTAGCGATCGTAGTGAGTGGAATATAACGACTGGATTATTCGGGTTAACCGACTTCCAGTTTACATATGGGGCTACGCCCACTTCCGGTCGCGCATGCGTCATGTAATGAGGTAACACAACACCCCTGCGGTGTCACGTGTTGTTCCAACACGTCATTTCCGGTTAACATGGCTACTTACAGTAGATACATACCTACTTCCGGTTGCGCATGCGCAACCCCAACATCCGGTCACGTGACTTCCGCTTCCGGTCACGTGACTTCTGGTCACGTGACTTCCGGTCTACGTCACTTCCGGTGATCCACCGCATCCACCACGTCAAATCCGACCAAAAACCACCTATATACTACTAATAGTCTTTTTATTTTGCTCACCTGACCCAAAGGGTCAGTGTGAGCTATTGCAATCCCTTGGCAACCGTCGTCTGTCCTCTGTCCGTCCATTGGTTGTTAACTTTTCACATTTTCATCTGCTCCTCTGAAATCACTGAAGCAAATTCAACCAAACTTTACAGAAATGATGTATGGAAGGTCCTCAACAAAGATTTGTCATTTCGTTCTTATCCGATAAAAAACATGACCGCCAGCAGGGAACATATGTTAACATTGGACCCTAATGGAAAATCACAGTTTCATCTTCTCCTCTGAAACGGCTCAAACACATTCAACCAAACTTTACAGGAATGATGTACTAGAAGCCCTTAACAAAATTTGTTCATTTCGTTCCGATCCGATAGGAAACATGGCCGCTAGCGCGGAACTTAGGTTTAACATTGGACCCTATGGGAAAAATCACATTTTCATCTTCTCCTGTGAAACGACTGTAGCAAATTAAACAAAACTTTACAAGAATGATGTATGGAAGGTACTTATCAAAGATTGCTCATTTCGTTCAGATCAGATAGAAAACATGGCCTCAAGCACGTAACATAAAGTTAAACATTGGACCCTATCTCATTTTCATCTTCTCCTATAAAACCTCTGAAGCAAATTCAACCAAACTTTACAGGAATGATGTGCTAAAGATCATTAACAAAGATTGCTCGTTTTGTTCTGATCAGATAAAAAACATGGCCACCAGTGCAGAACTTAGGTTTAACACTGAAAGGACCCTATGGGAAAAATCAAATTTTCATCTTCTTTTCTGAAACCACTGAAGCAAATTCGACCATACTTTACAGGAATGATGTAATAAAGGTCCTTAGCAAAGATTGCTCATTTCGTTCCAATCCAATAAAAATATAAAAATGATGTATGTTCAGATCCAATAGAAAACATGGCCGCCAGCACACAACATGGTTTAATATTGGACCTAATGGGAAAATCACATTTTCATCTTCTCCTCTGAAACCACTGAAGCAAATTCAACCAAACTTTACAGCAATGGTGTATGAATGGTACCTAACAAAAGATGCTCATTTCATTTCGATGCGACAAAAACATGGCCTCCAGTGCAGAACAAAGTTTAAAATTGGAGCCCGATATGAGAAAACCATCCTTTTCATCATCTTCTCTGAAACTTTTCAAGCAAATTTAACTAAATACATTGAAAGTTCTTTGAAAAATATTTCTCATTTCAATAAGATCAGACAAAAACATGGGTGCTAAAGGAGAACATAGCTAAACATTAGACTATGCATTGCATAGAAGCATTTTGTCAGGTGAGCGATACAGGTTCAGTCTCTAAGCCTCTAGTTTTTTGGTCCCTTTCAAAGATGGTGATTTTAAGTTCCATGCTATATCAAAGATAGCTGCCAACAGGGAACATTGTTTAACAATTGACCCTGTGGGAAAACATTTCAAAGATTTTCTCCTTTAAAACTACTGAGCAAATTGGAACCATCTTGGCCATGTGTTTTTCATATCGACGGTATATCAAAGAAGGCCTATGGTGGGATCATAATTAACATTGGACCCTATTTGAAAACATATTTACAGATCTTTTTTTCTGAGACTGCTGAGCTAATTCAAGCAAAACGTTGCCACAATAGTCCTTAGATGATCCAAAATGGCATCCAGCAGAGAACATAGTTCAATTTGGACCCTATGGGAAAACTTAAAATATCTCTCTAAAACTGCTGTGTCAAATCGAAATAAACTTGGCCATAATGATATTTTGGTGGCCTCCGCGTGTAAAAAAGTTTTTTTTTGTTTCCTCTTTAACCAAGATGACCACCGGCTGGGAACACGGTTTAACATTGAACCTTATGGAAAAACACAGTGATCTATGGTCAACTGAAAATAGTGCTTTTCAAATATGCACTAAATCAAAGATGGACGCCAGCAGGGACGATAGTTTAACATTGGAAACAATAGATAAACAGATACAGAGCTCTTCTTCTCTTAAACTACTGGTCCAGTTGGAAACAAACTTGGCCACAGTTCTTAGGCGGTCCCCTTTAGAAAAGTTCTTTTGCTCTGAAAACAACCGAATTTGGCCACAACAGTCATTGGGTGGTCCCGTTGAAAAAGCTTCAGTTTTTCCAGGTTATCTTGAAGATGACCGCGCACAAGAGGGGTACATAATCTAACATAGAACAACCGGACTAAAAAGAAACAAACGGTCACAATAGTCCTTGGGTGGCCCCTTTATTATTTTTTTTAGGTTTACACGTTATCCAAGATAGCCAACAGCAAGAACATAGTTTAACATTTGACCCCTATAGGAAAACATATTATCTTTTGAGCTCACTTGACCTGAAGGGCCCAGTCGATGAAAGTATCTTGGCATACATTGGAGCTGTGATGAGTTTTGTGTTTATTATCAGGTACATATTTTACCTACAGGGCAAAAAAAGTATAAGTCCAGAACAGAACATGAAAGCAATAAATGGAAATATGTGTACCATAGGTCCATAGAGACGAAAGTCTAGAAAGCAAATGCATTTAGTCAGCAAAGTTTGTCAACAGACGTAGCGCCTATTTTAAAAGATTTGAACTTCTTCCCAAAGGAGGAGTATCAATGATTTCAAGACTAAGAGTAAATGACTTTTACTGGAAGAAAAAAATAGCTACAAATAGGAGATGTTTCCTATTTTGGGCTTCAAGTTTTTCAACTTCTCCGCTACTTTCACGTGAAGTTCGAATCCATTCGCATTCAATACATAAACTACTGCGTATCGGTTGTTTTGCTCAGCGTATCTGAAATGTTACGTTCACATGTAATACATATCGAATGTTTTGAATACGTATTCGATGCACATTTAAGTCCGTCTGGACGCAACATAAATTTTATTTATCAGAGCCAAAGAGAAGATTTATCTTTGGATATGGGATCACACACTTAGTGCACCACCATCGGCCAAGTACGAATCGACAAGATCATTATCATAGTCAAGTAATATGTGCGATTGTTGAAAAATCATTATTACTGTAATAAACACTATTGATGTTATTACAGTAATAATTTCTTTATCGGGATCGCATCTGTTGTTTAGAGTATAATATTAATGATCTCATCGATTCGCACTTGGCCGATAATGGTGCACTTTCTTATTTTCATTGTGAACACATATTTTGTATTTGTTCTGATTCGGTTGACTCCATCTGTGTTGCCCTTGCACTGCCAATTAGATTTTTGAAGACGTTAAATTATTGATTTGTTACTTTCTCAACATAAAATGCCTATTTTGTCCGAATCCCACTCATTTGTTTCGTTTAGAAATCACTGCAATTCGCTAAATACTCCCCTATAAAACCTGAGCTCGGAATCTGAGAGTAAGGTGTTAGCTTCAACGAAAGATAGTCTAAACAAGACATTACTTCAACGATGTTCATTTTTTGAATTTGAACTAAATTAGTCTTTATAAAGGATCCATTTCACCAGTTCTAGAGGACAATCCAACAGAAGATAAACATGTAAATTGTAAAAAAAAAACACTGGTTCTGTTAGAGTATGCTTTGCATTTATGTTTGTCTGCGTAGAAAGCTATTTATAATATTAGCAAAGAACAGGACAATCTAGTAAAGCTTGGTCAAAATACAATCTAAATTAAAATAAAGTTCTACGTTCAACGCAGGTGTCTATGGGCACTCTTTGTAAAGAGTCGTGCATATATAATTCCAGAACATTTGGTTAAATTTGCGTAAATAGTCTCAGAGATGATTTCAGAATATATTTTCCCATTGGATCCAGTTTTAAAAATGATCTTGCCATGGTAGCCAGATTCTAGCGGGTGAATTCAAAAAATCATTCTAGTGAAATTTGGTGTATCCAGGGATTATGTCTTTAGTAGACACATAGTTAGGAAATGTTCCCTACTGAAAGATATATTTTGTTCGGTTGGAACGAAATGAGCAATGTATTTTCTTGTTCATGTAAAATTAAATCCGCTTCTGTCAGAGATTTCATTGGCAATGACCAAGTGTGAAAATAACAAAACGAACATTTTTAGGGGAGAGATCGTTGCGAAATGGGCATTCTATTTTAAAGTGCTGGACCGACCTTCATACATTTCTGTAAATTTTTGCTTCAACAGACAATGATCTTGAGGGGGTGACAGGGGGTCTATTCTCACATTTCCCACATATTTTAACCATTTTCGCCATTTTAAATAGTTCTGGAGCCTCTAATTGTGTAGCATATTTGTTTTAATCCAGACGTAAATGGCTGTAATGAGCAGCAAGATCAGCCAAATTATGCCACAGAATATTTTGGAGTTTGTTCAACCTAAAAAAACTAATTGCTAGATCAAGTTATATTTAATCATCAACATCCACATCACTGTTTTCGTCTTCAGTATGATTATCGAAATTTTCTGTCCTGTTATAAAGACCACCATGTTCCTCGTTGTATGGGATGTCTTCGCCATCCGATGCACACTTAGAGTCTATTTGTTTTGGGATATCTTCATAGCAAGATGGTGTTTCGTGATAGGGACGTTCACGTGTTTCTGCAATCCCTGCACAAAAGCGGCTCATTAAAGATAATGATGAATTTTGTAAAAATCCAATTCTCTGTGTCCGTCTATACTTTGCCCTTCTGTTTGAGAACCATACCTGAAATTAAAGAAAATTCGACATGTAAAGGAAGTATCTACTTCATTGTATTGTATTTGTACTGAGATCCAATTTTGCGATTCTTGTTGTAGACACACATTGAATGGGCAAATGGTAATGAAGTCTGGAGTTTACAAAATGTACCTGCAGTACCTTGGGAGTCAGTATATTTATTCGAATAAAACTCCCTCTCCTTCCTATCAAACAGTGGGGGTATCATGGTTATGGATTTTCTTAATTGCAGCAGATGGCCTGGTTTGGTAAAAGATAGTTTTTTGTCAGAGACTGATAACGCAAAAAGGAAAGGACCGTACTAATTGACCTAGTGGCCCCGCTCGCATCTTAAAAAACCAACACATAATACTGCTAATCATGTAATCTGCAACTATTTTTCAACCGAAAATGCGGTAAAAATGTAGAATATGTGAAAATTAATCTTAAAAAAATTAGAAAACTCTGAATAATGCCATAAATGTTCATTATCCATATCCCAATAAATTTACTAAAGCCTTGAACAATGTATCAATTTTTTAAAGAAGATGTAGACCTCTGAATTTGTTGTCAATAGAATTACTCGTATCTAATCCATTATAATAGGGCGACTTGGGACATTGTAGATCTTTGGGGTTATTTGAACTACTAAAAACCAGTTTAATGTTTTTTTACATACTTGTACACGAGCCTCTGATAACCCTGTTTGCGTTGCTAGATCTTCACGTGTATTGACTCCTGGATACTGAGTTGTTTGGAACGCCTTTTCGAGTATCTCAAGTTGGACACCTGAAAAAGTCGTGCGATTCCTCCTCATTCTTGGTGCACATGATTCGGGTTTTGGTCCGTCTGTCCTTTCATACTCTGTATTTTCTGTTACAATAAATAAAAATGAAAATTACAAGTCGTATAATCAATTTTATGCGATTCATCAATTGGTGTATCGTTTTGGATTTCTCTAAAAGTGAAGATGATGAGACAATGCAGAAAATTGTATGGTATCTATAAATCCGTATGTTTCCTTCACATAAAAACGAGGAAATTCTATTGTCTGTAAGATTTTTGGTAAGATAAAATAGAAACTCATTTGACCCCGAGTCAGTTAATCATTGATTAACACATGTAACATTTTGTATACAAAATAAAAAATGCAAGCGCACTTTATTGCAATTATTTTAGAACCTCGACTTACACATAATATACTTTATTTGCCTCTGATGGTATTGCAACAGAAAGTAATTGAAATGTTTGTCCAAATAACATAATAACATTCAAAAAATACAATTTAATTCATTACTTTCAATTACATGTTATTGATTTTTTTCCTCGATTACACATTACTTTCAATTACATGTTATGATTTTTTTTCTCAGTTACACATTTAACAATTACTTAATCACAGCCAATGAAAATTACCCCAGATCTACTTATATCTAGATTGTGGGTTTAATGTAAATAAATTTCACATTAAAAATCACAGTTAACCGAAGGATTTTGGTTCGTAACAAAAGAACAGAAAGGGTATTAGTTTTAAAATGATCTCATATACAGCTTTAAAAATGATCTCGTATAGCAAATGCCTGTTGCCAAGAAAAAATAAGGGATCCAAATCCATAAATACATGTACAATAAACGACAAAAGCAATGGGATTGTCTTACCAATTTTTGGTGCTAAACGTGGGAGAGTGTTGGCTGGTTTGCCCAAAACTGGTCTGGTTGGAAATGGAGAACTCCAGATCTGGAACGGTGACGGAAATTGGGGTAGTGACAAATATCGAGTATAATCCAACGCTGCTTTCTCTGCTGCCCGAGTCCTTAATATTCTGTTGATTGAACTTACACTGGGGACGTTGTTTTGAGAACAATAACCTGCAAAAATTAAACAGTTCTACTCGAATCTCAAAAACGTCAGATAAATTATTGTCAACAAACCAAAGCAAATGCGAGATTCAAATTAATGGGCCGTTTCTTAAAGTAGATGCATGTTGAGTTACCCTGATAAACCTTAGCTAAGATATGTATTGGCGAGTTTCCCGGCATTCAGGGGCTCCGGCTACAGAACTGCAGGGCGCGTCCCCAGTTAGTGGATATGGGAATGTCCTGTCTATTCGGGGTTATCAGGTCATAATACTGAAAGCCTGACCGCGAACCACGATACCCTCTATATAAGGACTTTCTATATTTCTCTAGGGAGAGCAGACACACTGTGTCATATAGAAGGCTAAATTTTCTGCCCCTACCCATCTACCCCCCTCCTCCAGTAGCAATCAAAACTCGTTACCCCGGTTGTCCCTTTTTAATTGATTAACTTGCTCTCGTCCTGATATAGCTGAAATATTGTTCATTGGACGTTAAACCCTAACTAATCAATCAACTAATCACTGGCGAGTTTCAGCGGCGTTGGATTCGGAGATTACTTATTTTGCCATATCCATTATGCCATTCAGTATATTGTTGCACTGAATGAAGTGCTAAATGTACACAACATTTTAATGACACAGGGATAATACTAGTAATGTTTTGTCTTTGAATCTAATACAACATTATAATGCTCCAAATTACTGTTTTGTTCTGTGTAAATTCCACGGCATTTCTAAGATTTTTTTGTCATAGAATTTCTTTCTAACTCAACCATAAAAAACAAAAGTTTGAATTCAACATTGTTAACAAAATATCTCATCTTTCTGTTACGACAATACTTTGCAAAATTTATAACACAAAAGACTCAAAAACAGGTCTATAATTTTTATTATTTTTTTATAAGAAATTAAAGAACACACCTTCCTTTATGAGTTTCTCCTTGATTTCCCATGCAAACATAGTGGGATGTTCCAATTTATATCTTTCAATCCTAGCAACAACCAATGGAGTTGCCACTTTAGGCTTACTTCCTCCAACCATGTGCTTCTTTATTCGGTTTACAGGGTCGTACAAACTCTCTAAAAGTAAATGATATCTAGCTGTCAGTAACTGCCAGTGGCGGATTGGGCCCTTAGGTTGGAAAATATTTAAAATTCCTAGGGGTTTTTAAAAAATTGGGTTCCAGGCCCCGCTTTTGAAAAAAAAANCCCCCACCCCCATCCCCCGTCAGCAGAAAGTCTGGATCCGCCACTGACTGCGAGCATTTGTCGGGACAGTAGCCGTGTGTATTGTCTTCATGCTTTATGTACTTCATGGTAAAGGTACTCGTCTTGATACGTTGGACTTTTTTCTAGTTTGAGTTTTACTGTGAGTCTTTTCGTGCAATTATTTTTAGTCATTCACGACACATAGGGGAGGGTTTGGATCCAAGAAAACGAGTTTAACCCCACTGCAATTTTTTCAGTAATTCAAAAACATGGTAGCCGGATGGGGCCATTTCGTGTGCTCTCTTTTCATTTCTCTCAAAACGAAACACGAATACACACACAGAAAGAGAAATCTCGAAATCTGGAAGACGAAATCGCAAAGCGAAAACTTGAAAACGGAAAGTGATTTTCACTTGGTGTTTTGCTTTTTTTCATTTCGCCTTCTCGAATTTTTTTTTTTTTTTTGCTTGTTGATTCCACTGAAAGTGAAAGCTGAAAGGCTAAACGGCCGCATCCGACCACGATACAAGCACGATCTACATGTATCGGGGGTGGGGGTGTGAAGAAGCACCAAGAATAGTTCTGTTCGTTTATCTATTTTGAAAGTGAGTGAAGGTTTTGTTGTTTATAAAGGTTAAGAAGTGTTCTATTTTCAGGTTGTTGAAAAATATATGGTTGTCCAGTTTTCTCTTTGCGATCACCTGCATTCATTTTAGACATTTAAGTACATAAAACCTACAATTTCATAAAATTTTGAATAATGCGAATTACATTATCAAATCATACAAAAATCACAGTCAATGAAACATAACAGCTTATAGTAGTATACTAGATTGTAAGTCTATATTTATAAGGAGGGCTTTCACTGTCTGTCGATGAAAAGGTTTTTTTTTAATTATAAAAAAAAATGAAGAAAAAAATCTGTCAACACATGTTAAAAATCAGATAATTCTACTTAAGACGACGGGTTGAGTTCACAGAAATTGATAATATTCTTTGGTTACATTTTGTGATATTATTTTCATGTATGTTTATGCACGATAATACAAATTGTTAAATTGCATGTCAATATAACTTTTGAATGAGCAAAATGTTAGTATTAAATAGCAATTTGATTAGTTCATTGATTTTGTGTCGATATCACTTTTACGTGAATTACTTTTATACCACGTTTCCGAAATTTCTGAAATTCTAAAGTTCACAAAATATTGACCAACAGGTACAATAATTACCCTAGATGAGGCCCCCTAATCCTCACTAATGAGTACCAACAATATTCTTTGATTTTATAAAATGTTGGCATTCAGGCACACAGCCATAGCACAAGCCCTTTTGGAAAAAAGGTCATTAACTACATAATTAGAGTCTATCCTTTGAAGAACTCAAAATTAAACTCTAACTTTGACTCAAAAGAAGTCGAACTTCAATTCATACACCCGTTTGAACAACAACAAAAAACAGAAACGATGTCCACTTTTTTAACGCAAGTTCTTCGCTGTACCCAATCAATATCTGGATAAAAAATTCCAAATTCCAAGTAGTCTATCCATTTTCTTTTAAGCTTTAAAATCTGTCTTTTTTAAGCAGACTGTTTTTATACTCTTATGCTGGAGAATATACATTGGAAGTTAGGATAGGGAGGGTTCGATGTTGGAATCCCTCCTCCTTTTCTGGAAAAGTTTATATATTTCGTGCAAACTTTGGGCAAACATTGACTGGAAACATTTTTTCTGGAATTCTGGAGTTTCCCTTTTAGCTCACCTAAAAGGCTATGTAAGCTATTGCAATCACTTGGCGTCCGTCGGCGTCCTTCCGTCCGTCGTAAACTTTTTCAAACTTGAATCTTTGCTCTGAAACCACTGTGCCAATTTTAACTTAATTTGGCATGAATCATTACCAGGGAATCTAGATGCAATATTGTATAGCACATAGTGGTAAATTGCTGTTTTTGGCAAATAACTCAAAAACCATTATAGAGATATAAAAAATCTGACATTGATAAAGTGATTAGCATGACAAGAACTTCTTGCCCTGCAATTTTGAAGAAAATCTGATTACCCTTTTGGAGTCATTGTCCCTTTTCCCTTAAATTTTCAAAATTTTGATATTTTCTATTACAAAAACTATAACTTTAAATTGCAAAAATGTTCAGCATATAAGATCTTCCCACCTGGAAATTTTGAAGAAAATCTGAATACCCATATAGGAGTTATCGCCCTTTATTGGTCAGATACATTTTGCCTTATATTTCAAAACAATTTGAAATAGATGTTAAGCCTAGATATAAAAACGTGCAGCATGTCAAGGACTTCATTCATTCTATCTAAATGATGGAAGTTGTTTGACCTGCCTGCGCCTCATCCAAGATAGCCACCAGCGGGGAACTTAGGTTAACATTGGACCCTTTGGGAAAAACATTCAAAAATCTTCTTGTCTTCTTGCCATTTGGAACCCTACTCGGTCAGAGATGTCCTTAGTTGGTCCCCTTAAAAATATGTCTGACAAGTTCGCATCAGATCCAAAATGGCTCCCAGTGGGGAACATTGCTTAATATTGGACCTAGTGGGAAGGCATTCAAAAAATTTTAACCTCTGCAACCACTGGGCCAGATTTAACAAACGTTGGCCTAAATCATGACAAGGGTATCAAAATTGTGTTCGATTAGTTGGAGAACCAAACAACATGGTTGTCGCTACAAAAAATAGCACATAGGGGTATAAATTGCTGATTTTTGCTAATTGCTCAAAAACTGTTGCAGATATAAAAAAAATCTGATGGGATAAAGGTAATCAGCACGACATGATCTACCAACCCTGCAATTTGAAGAAAATCTGATTACCTGTTTTGGAGTTATTGCCCGTTTTCCGTAAAATGTTCTAAATTTTAATAATTTATTTTTTGTAAAAAAAAATAACAGATAGAGGTCAACTTTAAATTGCAAAAATGACGAGTATTTGAAGATCTACCAACCTCAAAATTTCGAAGAAAATATGAATGCCCATTTAGGAGTTATTGCCCTTTATTTGTCAAATTTTCGAAATTTTATACATTTTGTCTTATATTTCAAAAATGACTCGAGATAGAAGTATGTTTAAACGCAAAAAATGCTCATCATGTCAAGGACCATATTTGATTCTCATGATTGAAATTGTCCGACATGCCCACACCTCATCCAAGATGGCTGCCAGCGGGGAGTTTAGTTTAACATTAGACCCTATCGGAAATACATTCAAAGATCTTCTCCTTTGAAACTACCTGACCAATTGGAACCATACTCTTCCACAAATGTCCTTGGTTGATCCCCTTTAAAAATGTGTTTGGCAAGTCTGCATCAGATCCAAATGGCCATCAGCAAGAAGCATTTAACATTTAAGCCAATAGGAAAGCATTCAGAGATCTTCTTCTCTAAAGCTACATAGCCAATTAGAACCAAACTTAGGCTCAATTGTCCTTTGGCGGTCCTTTTAAAAATGTGTTAACGATGTCTGTGCCTCATCCAAGATGGCAACCAGAAGGGAATATAGGGCCATATGGGAAATGCATTCGAAGATCTCCTCTGACATATTGGACAATATTACATCGAGGTCAATTAACATTGTGGTTATTTTGACTGTCCATGTCAACCATCGACCAGGTGAGCTACAAGCTCTTGAGAGCCTCTAGTTTGTAAGCCGCTATATTCAGGCTGCCTGGTGTATTTAGTTTTCTATAATCTGATTGTATCAGACTTTTAGATGTATCAAAACAATTATTTTACTTTTTACTTCCATCCTTTTTTCCTTTATTCACCCACTTGTATATATCTTTGAACTACTTCAACGAAACACACAGTAACATACCATCCTTTATTGCAGATAAACACATTGCAATTTAACTTCCATCTTTTGCCTTTTTCTTATTTTTTAATTCTTTTAAACTGAAATTTCTGAACGTTAATTATCTTTTTATTTACTGTCCATGTTAAATTTAATTTCAAAACCTTTATTATTTTATATACAAGTTTACAAACCATACCATAGATCATTCTGAACCTTTGATCAGTAGTTGATGTGCCAACAAACTGCAAATGGTTTCTTTCTACTACAGGACGGATACTAGATTCACCAGCTGGTCGTATAGATATGTGAGCAAGCGGATGAAGAATTGGCTGCTGGACAGGGTGCCGAACAATTGGACGCATCACTGACGAAGTCATCTAGCTCTTTATGTCCTAAAAACAATAAAAACAATAATAATAATAATACCGACATATATATTTCAAAATAAATATGTGAACACTAAATACAAAGTTAAAAGGGGTTGGCGGATTACACTGTATTATAGCTGATGACGATAACGTTACTTAACATATCAGATTGGCCAGTTGTAGTAGATTGACCAGCTTAAAAGGTGCCCGTTGTTACTTATGAAATGTACCAATATAGGTTTCTTTTATTATTTCCAGATGCTACACTTTAAGCTCACATGGTCTGAAGGAGGCAAATGCATGGGACTGCTGTAGCCATCTACACTCACTCATGTCGTTGTTGTTGAAAGCATCGTCAGCATAGGTGTTGACGTCTCTTCTTTTCAGAAACTGATGCTCCAAATTGAAACAAACAGGAGAAGTAGGCTGGCGAGCATAAGGAGTCACCGTGTTATTATTCCTTCATTTTTGGTCCGAATTTTCTTCATTTAGGTTTTATACAATTTTAAAATTAATAAAGTAATTTTTAAATTTAAAGAAATACTCAAGGTTACTTAGTTATTTTAATCTTATATATTTTACAATATTTTCATCACAAAAGATGCACAAAATAGGGAAAATTTTCCTGGTCTTGGATTTCAAGGAACACATAAATTACGCAAGGGAGATAATTTGATAAAAGAATTTCATATATATAGATATCACTAGAGAAAATAACGTTTAACAATTTATCTCTCTTATTCCAACGCTGACCCCTAATGTACTATGACAAAATAATTTAAATTTTATAAAAAAATTTCCCTTGGCCTAGTTTTAAAGTAGATATGTATCTTAAAAAATAATATCCATAAGAAAAATTTAACCATATTTGAGTTGAAAAGCTGACGATATCGCATAGATTGAAAATCTGAAACTCATACATGAAAAAGACAGTGAAATACCGAGTGAACAATATATATATATATATATATATATATATATATA
>MJUU01014817.1:73501-116462 GCA_002080025.1 Modiolus philippinarum | reverse complement strand
ATATATATATATATATATATATATATATATATATATACGTCTAAAGTGATACACAACAAAATCAAAATGAAATTATTATAGAGAAATTTAGGCAATAAAAAACCTAAATTGATCAAATGACGAAATTTTCAATAGACCTACTAGCTTTCTCAACGTCTCTCGATAAGTGATCGTAAAAAATATTTGCATACATCGAACGTCAAAGATATTTTACCTGGAAACAATATTACAATTTTTACACAAAGATATTTTTGTACCAGACTTGTGACAAAACATAACTGAANCAAACACCACTTCTTTAATAAATATATAAACAAATACTGTGAAAATGAATACTTAAATAAACGGAATGAAAAACAAATTACTACGATTTCTTGTTAATGCCATCCGGATGTAATGCACATAACTCTCTGATCCAGAAGCTTTCTCTCGATTGTCTCTGTTGCTCCAACCCCGCACATGATCAATGATGGTCACTTTTGATCTTGCAAAATCTTCCACAGAATGCCCATGTAATTTGAAATGTTGACTGACAAGCAGAAATAGTTTTTTGGTGAGGTCACTGCGGTGTCCATTCATTCTTTTGTTGAACGGTTGGACACTTTCACCCACATACTGTAGACCACAGACCTGGGAGTCAATGAGGTATACGACATTAGGTGTCTTACAATTTACATTGCAGAACACCTTGTATACCTTACCTATTTTTTTGCTACTAAATGTTTGTGTTTGTTGCATTTGCTGACAACACTTGCACCTTCTGTCATCACAAGGTTTGCATTGGCCAAGTGGTGACGAGTTTTGCGGAAGGTTCGCTCGGACCAAAGTATCTTTAATGCTTTTGGGTCGTCTAAAAGCAATGATAGGAGGCTCAGGGAACATTTTCGATAGTTTTTTGCATTTTTCGATTTCTTTCCAGTGATGACGGACCAAGCTCGAAACGTTTGCCAGCGAAGGATGATACGTGATGACCAAGGGAATTCTTTTATTTACCATCTTATCTTTGTATTGAAGGAGTTCGTCTCTGGTGACCTGGCATGCTCTATTGAACCCTTTTTGTATGACTTTGTCAGGGTACCCCCTTGATTTTAGATGGTGCCTTAAGTCCCCAAGTCTTTGTTTAGTGGTGTTATCAGATGAACAAATGCGTTTTACTCTGATGGCTTGGCTATATGGTATGCTATTAAAACAGTGTTTAGGGTGGCAACTTGATGGAGACAGATATTGATGTTTGTCTGTCGGTTTTGAATATATGTCCGTGGAAATTAATAGTAGAGCGGCGAATTAAGCAAAAGTCGCTCATTTAAAAAGTTTAAATGACCCAGATACCCTATTCGATTTCTCAGTCGTATTGGATAGCTTGATTATTATATTTTTGAAATATTTCTGTTGTAAAAATGAAATGTGGTAGAAACAATGTGATAATTGCAATTGAATGACAGGACCCTAAACGGAATGTCGACACCCGAACTAATCTTTTGGGCTTGTTACCTAATAAACGAAAACTTATCTACAAATGGCATTATTACATGAAGAAGAGATAATTGCTGAAACATTTTTCCCGTTATAGATCATTCTTCGAATTTGCGTTCTATTTTTATGGAAGATTAGAAAATACCCATAAAATCAACCAAAAAATCAGCGTTTTTCTCGAATTTAACACAAAATAAACCATTACAACATGCAGTTATTGTTTTAAGTTAAACTGTACGCCCTATTTAACAAGTTCGATGGTAATTTTGTGTCATAGCACTAACCAATTATGTTTTAAATGCATTTAAATTGTTTAAAATTAGAATATGCAATCCGTAAATATTTCGTAGTTGATCCGTCAATCAGTCTATTATTAAATTAAACGATCAAATTCATTCAGTTGATTAACGATTTCTTAGTTTCTTAACATACCCCTTGCTAGTTTTGCTGCTTTATGTTTAAATTTATTGATATACATTGTATTCAAGGCAAATCGTGCGTGTTTTTGGGATATATTTACAATTTAATGTGATGGCGTGTTTGATTTGTATTGAGATAGTATTGTTAGTAGTTCGTAAAACTGAAAAGTCCCCACAGTCTAAATAAGAATATATTAAGCGCAGTCTAACAGATACATGTCAGTAAGGAAGCTAAGGTCGTTTTTACATTGGACGTTGACAAATATTTGTGATTGTTTATTTTATTTTATTATGTATTTCGTTTTTGTTTGTTTTTTTTGTTCTGTTCTTTTTCATGTTTTTGGGGGAGATTATTGCTTTCCTTTTTTTGTTTTGCTTGTTTTTTTTTTCTTTCTTTTTTTTTTATTTGTTGATTTGTTTGTTTGTTTTTCATCCTTTTTTATGTTTTTTTTTTCTTTTTTGTTTATGTTTGATTTTTTTGTTTTGGTTTTGGGTTCCTTTTCCGGGGAGCGTTTACAATATCAGAGGTAATGCCAACACAACATACAGGCAGCAGATATGGTTTGATTTCGATTGAACATTAATTAGAAATTAAAAGTATGGACCAGATAAGACCTGACTGATTGCATATGACGCTGGTTTGAAATTCTGCATCAGACGACAAATTCAAAACAGTTAAAGACAAATAGCAAATGAGGGTAATAACAGAACTACTAAAAAGAATCGTCCAAAGGACAAAAAAGCAAACAAATTAGGTGCAAAAGCAACAGAAAACTAATTTCTTGTAAGTTCTTTCATTCATGTTTAAAAACATTTCAGCAAAATTATGCTTGCAATGAGCAAAGGTTCTAGATGTAGGGCTTGATCAAAATACTAAAAAGTTAAGTTTGGTTCTGTGGGTGGTTATGCAATCAAATGAAAGAGATAAATAACAAAATACCGAAGTTGCAGTTAATTTGGATTCTGCATATGCACATTTCGACACCTTATGTCTCTTCAGTGTAGATAAAATCAAAAGAGATGATATAAAGAACATATAACTCATTTGTAACTCCATAGCCAACTAAGGACAGTGTCTTTGCACGACACACTCCTTTGATGAAACTAATACATAGACTTAATTACCATCTTATGGTGACTGATGTTGACGATGAATGTCTCAATAGAAATCTTGTAGGTACTTATACGAGACAATATTAAAGATCAGGAATAACTTTCATGAGCAAGAAATTCCTTCTTTTTACGGGTAAAACGTGAGTAAAATGCATAGAACTTCTCACACTAGGGGAAGACATCCCAATTCTTCCGTAATATACAACTGTCTTTCATGGAAAAGCCATTCACGGAAGACAATACAGCAGCTTCGTTAAAAAATTAGTAATATGAACAATTATTGTATGCAATATTTGGATATTTATAAGAGGGTCTCCATGAAAATTAGACAAGTTCAAAGTGAGTCATGCACTCTCTCCAAATAAAACATTTTCTTACTTATTTCCTTACTAAGCGAACTATGCACCATTTGTGTACAAACATAGCAAATATCTGTCGATTTTTGTTGCAAATTAACCATATACGTGCTAATACAGGTTGATGTACGAAATTTTGCGCTTACTAAATATGATTTTAACCCATTTTGAATATCACAACCAGGAAAAAAAATTTTGAAATGTTTTTAAGCTTAAAACATAGCTCTTTATTATAACATCAAATGAACGTCAATTTATGTTACAAGTGACGTCACAAATTCTGACTACATGTTTATTTACATTTAAATTTGCTAAATAATAAGATGAATTTCTATTGTATCAATTTTTATGCCTTGAAATGCTGAAAATCATAATAAAATCATTTTTTTCATTTTTACTGTTTGACCTTTGACCCCTTATTTATCCCCCTTTCTACCACATTTGATTTTTACGACAAACATTTTTGAAATGTACACGACCTAAGCTTTCCAAAAAGGTATAGATATCGAATAGGGTATGTGGGTCATTTAAATTTTAAAATTTCTGGTCTCTGCCGCTCTACTATAATCCCCCTTTGATTGTGGTGGTAGTGTCAAGAAAGGATACTTTAGATTTTGACACTTCATGGGTAAATTTGATAGAGGGGTGAATAGAATTGGCATGAAATATATATATATATCTTTTTAATAATAATCAAAGTACCAAGACACGACAGAATAACCAATTACTAAATATCGATCGAAGTTACTGTGAATTTATTTTCTGCATATGGGCATTTCGACAACTCATGTCTCATCAGTGCAGATAAAACCAAAACATTTGGAAGTTCATTAACCGAAAACGTGTAAAAGCTGATAGAGAACAAACAACCAAAAGGATCTAAATAGAAAAGCCAAAATTCAGCTAAGGCAGAGCTATGCATGAGGGTGATACTCCTTAGTTTTAAACAAAATTTTGTTAATCTAGATATTGCAGGTTTCAATAAAATCGGTTTTCGGCCAGCACCGAAGTACTGACTCTGGGTTGATGTATGATACATTAACAAAACAAGCGCACATCGAAGACATAATATTCAAAACCATATAATTTACAATGTAAGCACGTGTATCATATAGTCTTAGGAAATATTGTCTTGGGAAGACAATCTCTGGAAGTATGCGATGAATTTAGCAATTATATTTTAGCAAAGATATTCCTAGGGAGTGAGAGGTAGTCCGAGGACATGAAGTATAAGATAGTTTCCAGAACTATGACATATTGTTAGGAAGTATGAGATAGACTGAAGACATCGAAGGATAGGATAGTCTTAGGAATTATATAATTAGTCTTAGGAATTAGAATGAGCCTATAAACTATGTGAGTATGTCGTATGTGAAGTATGTCGGAGGATATCGAAGCATAATTTGATCTTAGAAAGTATAAAATTGTCAAATCTGTGGATAACGAGGTATAACATAGTATCGGGAAGTATGAATAGTTCAAGGAAATATAAGATATCCCCGAAAGTATAAAATAGTCAAAGGAAATATATTATATCCAAGGACGTGTGAGATAGTCTGAGAATATCAAAGTTATAGATAGTCTTAGGAAGTACAAGATAGTGCCCATGAAGTTTAAGACACCCGTAGGAAGCATAAGATAGTCGTAGGAATTAAGAGATAGTCTCATAAAGTATAAGATAGTCTTACAAAGGAGAAGATAAATTAAGGAGATATAAGATAATCTCAAAAAGTATAAATACTCTTAGGAAGTATAAGATATCCCCGACAGTATAAGATAGTCTGAGGATATCAAAGTATAAGATAGTCTTTGGAAATATGAGATAGTCTCAAAAAGTATAAGATAGTCTTAGGAAGTATAAGATAAATTTTGGAAGTAACAGATATCCCGGAAAGTATAAAATATCACAAGGAAATATAAGAAAATCTAAGGATATCAAAATATAAGATAAGTTCCATGAAGTAAAATAGTCTTACAAAGTATAAAATAGTCTTAGTGAGTCTAAGGAAGTAAAAAATATCCCTGAAAATATCAAATATTCCAGAAAATAACGCTTGGGATATCAAAGTATAAATTAGTCTAAGGAAGTATAAATTAAATTTAGGAAGTATCGATAGTCTTAGGAAATATAAGATAAATTTAGAAAGAATAAAATAGTNTCAGAAAGTATGAGATATCCCAGAAAGTATAAGATAGTCAAATCTGTGGATAACGAGGTATAACATAGTATCGGGAAGTATGAATAGTTCAAGGAAATATAAGATATCCCCGAAAGTATAAAATAGTCAAAGGAAATATATTATATCCAAGGAAGTGTGAGATAGTCTGAGAATATCAAAGTTAATGATAGTCTTAGGAAGTACAAGATAGTGCCCAGGAAGTTAAAGACACCCTTAGGAAGTATAAGATAGTCGTAGGAAGTAGGAGATAGTCTCATAAAGTATAAGATAGTCTTACAAAGGAGAAGATAAATTAAGGAGATATAAGATAATCTCAAGAAGTATAAATACTCTTAGGAAGTATAAGATATCCCCAAAAGTATAAGATAGTCTGAGGATATCAAAGAATAAGATAGTCTTTGGAAATATGAGATAGTCTCAAAAAGTATAAGATAGTCTTAGGAAGTATAAGATAAATTTTGGAAGTAACAGATATCCCGGAAAGTATAAAATATCACAAGGAAGTATAAGAAAATCTAAGGATATCAAAATATAAGATAAGTTCCATGAAGTAAAATAGTCTTACAAAGTATAAAATAGTCTTAGTGAGTCTAAGGAAGTAAAAAATATCCCTGAAAATATCAAATATTCCAGAAAATAACGCTTGGGATATCAAAGTATAAATTAGTCTAAGGAAGTATAAATTAAATTTAGGAAGTATCGATAGTCTTAGGAAATATAAGATAAATTTAGAAAGAATAAAATAGTCTCAGAAAGTATGAGATATCCCAGAAAGTATAAGATAGTCAAATCTGTGGATAACGAGGTATAACATAGTATCGGGAAGTATGAATAGTTCAAGGAAATATAAGATATCCCCGAAAGTATAAAATAGTCAAAGGAAATATATTATATCCAAGGAAGTGTGAGATAGTCTGGGAATATCAAAGTTATAGTCTTAGGAAGTACAAGATAGTGCCCATGAAGTTTAAGACACCCTTAGGAAGTATAAGATAGTCGTAGGAAGTAGGAGATAGTCTCATAAAGTATAAGATAGTCTTACAAAGGAGAAGATAAATTAAGGAGATATAAGATAATCTCAAGAAGTATAAATACTCTTAGGAAGTATAAGATATCCCCGAAAGTATAAGATAGTCTGAGGATATCAAAGAATAAGATAGTCTTAGGAAGTATAAGATAAATTTTGGAAGTAACAGATATCTCGGGAAGTATAAAATATCACAAGGAAGTATAAGAAAATCTGAGGATATCAAAATATAAGATAAGTTCCATGAAGTAAAATAGTCTTACAAAGTATAAAATAGTCTTAGTGAGTCTAAGGAAGTAAAAAATATCCTGAAAATATAAAATATTCCAGAAAATAACGCTTGGGATATCAAAGTATAAATTAGTCTAAGGAAGTATAAATTAAATTTAGGAAGTATCAATAGTCTTAAGAAATATAAAATAAATTTAGAAAGTATAAAATAGTCTCAGAAAGTAAGAGATATCCCAGAAAGTATAAGATATAATGATATCAAAGTATAAGATAGTCTTAGGAAATATGAGTTAGTCTTATAAAGCATAAGATAAATTTAGGAAGTATAAGATAGTATCAGAAAGTATTAATAGTCTTAGGAAGTATAAGATATCACAGAAAGTATAAGATAGTCTCAGGAAGTATGAGATGTCACAGAAAGTATAAAATAGTCTTAGGAAATATGAGATAGTCTTATAAATTATAAGACAAATTTAGGAAGTATAAGATAGTCTCAGAAAGTATTAATAGTCTTAGGAAGTATAAGATATCGCAGAAAGTATAAGATAGTCTGAGAAAGTATGAGATAATCTTAGGAACTATAAGATAGTTTTGGGAACTATAAAATAGTCTTAGGAAGTAAAAGATATTTTTTGGAAGGACAAGATACCCCAGAAAGTATAATATAGTTTGAGGATATCAGAGTATAAGATAGTCTTTGGAAATATGATATTGTCTCATGATGTATAAGATAGTCTTAAGAAGTGTAATATAAATGTTGAAAATATCACATATCCCGGGAAGTATTAGAAAATCTGAGGATATCAAAGTATTAGATAAGTCAAAGTATAAATTAGTCTAAGGAAGTATAAGATAATCATAGATATATGAGATAGTCTTAGAAAGTTTAAGATCGTTTAGTCCTAGGGAATGTGAAAGAGTAGTAGGAAAATAAAGATCGTTTTAGGAAGTTTAAACAGTCCTATGAAGTATAAAATTGTCTGTGGATATCAAAGGATAAGATAGTCTGAGGAAGTACAAGATATAGTTTTAAGAACTATAAAGCATAAGATAGTCTTATGAAGTATAAGATAAATTTAGGAAGGATAACATATCCCGGGAAATACAAGATAAACTGAGATAGTATAAGATAAAGAGGAAGTATCAGATAGTGTTAGTAAGTACAAGATATCCCTAGGAAGTATGAAAGATACACCCATAAATAAATATATATCTTTATACGTTTTTTAAATACTTTGTTAAAAAGATCTAAAATTGTCATTTAAAGTATGTTTGAAATGTGTTTTATAAAAAGTTAAAGAAATTTAAACAAAAGCCACACAGGATAAAAATAAAGCGATATGCAACGTAAACTAATGAGTAAATAAATTGGTGAATAAATGAAGGAATGGATTAATTAATACATTAATGAGTAAATAAGTGAATGAATAAATGAATTAATAAAATAAATAGACGAATGAATAAATAAATAAATTATTCTTTAATTCAATGTAATTAACCAATAATATGAAAATTAATTGTAATTTTCACATACCTAATAAAAGCTTCTTGGATTCACTTGCATTTGTTATAATGATAATTATTATCATAGTTTTCATATTTAATGGCACACGACACCTGTTGTTTATTGAGCATGGAAATTGATTTTATCTTCTCAAATAACGGTAAATGAAACTGAAATAGTAAGTTATTTCCCCTGGATGACAAATACAAGTTCTATCACATTTCAAAATCTGTCAAGTGCTGTGGGCAAATCGTTTATATGATAGTTTAAGCAATAATGTATGTAGATTAGAGGTCTAATATCACATCTAACTAATAGTAACAGATTGGAATTGAAATTTAATTACACAGATAATTTGGTTTTCTGATAGTCATCTTTGTATGTTCTATGTAGCAAAAAATTTGAAATGATGTTCTGAATAGTTTAAGCTCAATATATATATTCAACAGAAGGCGCTTTGCATGCTACAGATTTCTTAAAATATCGTTATATTACATTGTGTAACGGGTGGTTGACCTTTTTTTTAGTTAGTAATTTTTTAAATTTTGAACAGAATTTACACAAAAATTGACAAAAATGCAAAAAGTAGCCATTGAAAACGCATTTAGAGCCCATTCAATCGAAGGCAGGGTCCGTTTGTGTATGATCGCTTATTTAAATCTATGGTGATATCATCCTTAGGTTTGTACCTTTTCTTTACACTTTTTGTGATATGATCCTCAACTTTTCAGATTTCTGAAACTTTTAAGTTTTTGAGGTTTCTTTAATTTTATGTGATGTGATCCGAATGTTCTGAGACAATTATAAAATCTTTGAACTGCCTTGGCTTGATTTTTAATAACATTCTCGGAACTCCCAAGTCGGAGAGATTTGGGGGAACGTATGTAAACTCACAACCCTTACCCTAAGAAGATATAAATCTAATTGAATTTAAAAAATACCCATGATAGTTATTTGTTTATTTCGTTAAATCTCTAATAAAATTTAATTGAATGTCCATTGTTGTAACCATATTATAACCTCCTATAGGACAATGTCTGCATTAAACATATGAAAAGATTTCATTTCCTGTTACTACGGAGCATTTCTTAAATATCCGGGAAAGAAAAATCTCTTATTGGTTCAAGTGGGTTCGTTGTTGGGAACTGTTTTTCTTCATAAAATTCAGTGCAGAATTTCGACAACAGGGGTAAAACAGCATGGGTCCCCTTTTTGACAGAGCCAAACTAAGCCACACCATTTCTACATTGGTTAAATATTCGTTTTTCTTTTTTGAAAAAGAGTTACTTCCCTTAGATTGGTTGAATATTTTTTACATGTTCATTGTCCAAAAAGTGTAATGTAGATTGCATCCATGATACCAGATCATTTATTGTCAATGCTCATTTGTTGTGCTCCAATCAAAATATAAATTTAGATACGGAAGCAAATTATACGAGTATAAAGCACCAGTAGGAAGCCAGCAACGAACAAATTGGTGAGGGCAAGATACAGCTTAGGACAGGATTCTGGAAACTGTTCAATTTTTAAAACAGAAATGTATGGGAAGACATTTTCTGTGTAATGTGTTTTGGGCATTTTCAGTTGGTTGTTAAGTGAATTTGGCGAAATAAATCAGTTGTTAATTGTCTTGGAAAATTTGGTGTTTTCTGTTTGGTTAAATTTATACTTTGCGAAAAGTGTTAAAGTGAAATAAAAAGCATTGTTTGTTGTTGATCATGAAAATTGTGTTGCTTGTTTTGTTTATTTACTTGTAACTGTTTTTGAGGAAATAAAAGGTTGTTAGTCCCCCTTTTTCATGATCCCCAACAGCATTGCATGACAATTCGTTTCATTGTGTTTTTTTGGGTGCTGTTTGCTCCTTTTTAATGTTGCAAATTTTATAGGTAGCTTCCTCGTCTTCTTGATATTTTAGTTCTGATTATGAGTTCCAGAACATATCGAGTCTGTCTGATATTTTAAATCTAAGGTTATGTCCGTCATGAGAACAGAGTGTGTAAAAGTTCTTAAACATTTAAGATCTATACCTAAGGGACCGACCATTTAACTTGAAAAGGGGGTTATGGTTTTCTTATGGACAGAAATTTTTTCTCGCGAAAAAATCTTTTTATTTTTATAACTAGTATGATCAAAATATTTTTTTTTTCAAAATAAGCATTATTTTTGGGGGCAGAAAGCCCCTTTCAGAATACTTTTTTCCATCACTTTTGCAGCCAATATATTTTTTTCACATAAAATCAGCTTCAGAATATTTTTTTTCGAAAAAAAAAAACATAGCCCCCCCACCTTTCAGGTTAAATGGTAGGTCCCTAAACAAACAAATTTCATGTGTGATCAAACAATAATAGCTTAAAGAACAAGGTGGTTAGTTTCTATAATTTTTTATTTTACATTGGAAACATAACAATTGTATATATCTACAAATAAATTAACATTAAAGTAAAACAAAAAAAACTGAATCAAATAATCATAATGATCTATAGTTAAGGAAAAATAATCATAAGTACCATTATACACATATGGCTCTATCTCTGAATCTTGAATGCTCACGTGTAACCGCATGTTCAATTGGAAATCACATGATATAGACAATATAAATTGCAAAGATTGTAAAACATAAACTTTAAGACAAATGACTATAAAAATTTGTTCGACATTAATTTCTTTGCATGTTTTAACTAGACGTAACTATTAGAGCTAGTAACGATGAAAAAGATAATCAGCCTGAAATCACTGCTATGCCCGAGGCCAGCCGAGTTGTGACGAGTAATTAGGAGTCAATCCGTAAATTTCTACAGCAAAGCATTTCTTATGTTTGGTCACAATAATAAATAACGACTGTGATAGTGAAAGAGACATTTGTAGAACATCATATATAAGCAAAATAAAAAAGCTTAATTACTCAAGGGTCGAACCCGTATAGGACTTATGGTCCTTGTGCTGATCCTATTATATCGTGAATAAGCACTAGTACAAGTAAAGCTAGGGTTCGACAGCTCCAAGCTCATTAGGGGATTGTAACGAAGATTATTACTATTTAACAGCACAGGTGCTTAGAAACCAATGCCCTCCCTTCAAAGTCAAAGTAGTGTATTCAAAACATTTGCAGAGAAGGTACACTGCAATACTACATACATTTAACTGTAAAACAATATACATGTAACACGACTGTAGGCAAGATACAGCACAGCTTTTTGAACAAGGACTAAGTGCAAGGACTTCTACCTGAAACGCCATAACACAATTTTTGCAAGATGGCAGTCTATGATTGGCATTGAATGGTCTAAATTGGGAATGAATTAGAATCCAACAGAGCAAAAAAAAAACCATATGCAACCTCGTATTATTTGCTCAAAGTTCCAAGGAAAATATTTCAAACGTAAGTCGTATGATCACTTCATAAAAGTGTGAACCGGTTAAAGAAAACATGCACTTACAGCTTTGCAACTACAGGTTCCTTAAATTTCATTTTCATTTGAAATATATACATTTACCAACATCAAAACTATGATACAAATTCATGACTAGATGTTTTTATAAGACTAGTTGCCACTTCAGTATATATAACTCATTTAGAATCACTTTTCGAATATTCCATGCAGTTCATAATATGTAAATTCACCGTCGAAACTACAGTATACTAATACAACCTCAACAATGGATTGGGTTCACAATACTGATGAAGATCTTCAAACACAAAAGCACTTTATGAGAATAGAATGTGCTGGATTGTGACTGCGATTTTCTTTACACAAACTGTTACTGGTGTAATCTAAAAAGATGATATCGTGTTGCTCAGAGAACTTGCTGAATAGCTAAATATTCAGAATAAAACTTCAACAGCTATATCAATACGATCACGGTCTTATTTCTCTTGGAAAACATGTGAGCATGTCTGTTATGATATAGGAGAAGATATGTACAAAGTCATTTTCATCTTCAGGAAAATGAATGCCACTATTTCTTCGAGTGTCCTTTGTTTCATTCTGAATATGACATACTGTCACTGTGTATGCTGTCTGAACTGTTCATCCAATGTGTCGGACCTGGAAAAAACAACAAAAATACGATAAATATTGCATCTACACAACGTTAAAACTGCATTAAAATACGTAAAGTTGAGGTTTGCAGATGTTTTTTTTTGAGAGTTCAATTGCTCCTAGGTGCTGGTTTCATGGCAAAACTTAATAACATATATGAAAGGGTTTATAAAGAAAAACTGCAATAAATGGTCTTAAAGCGCCAAAAGTTAGCCAGGGATAGAAAATAGCCTTTCATTTTATAAAACTTCCCAATTTTAGCTATTCATATCTACTTATTCCAACAGGACTTTTTTCCTCCAGACCCTGAATCAGAATGTTTTCTCCATTTATAGGAACATCATTTTATTTAAACAAATTATCAAAAAGACTCGAATGCCACAAAAAATAAATAAGTAAATAAAAATATAATGAAACAAACCAAAAAGTAACAACATTTAATAGAATAAACAACTCACTTGATATTTTGGAAGGTGAATCAGGTGAAGGACTTGAATTTCCACTTTGTGTTTGTTGTTGTTGTTTTTTCTGCCTCGCTCTAGAATTCTGAAACCAGACTTGGGTGACACGTTTGCTCAAACCAGTGATTTGGGCAATACGTTCTAAATCTTGTCCATCCGGGTTACTGTCTAACTGGAAGTTGGCCTGTAGCACTTGAACTTGTTCTTCTGTAAACGTTGTTCTAACACGTTTAGTTTTGGACTTCATGTTAACATCCTCTGAAAAAAAAATCCGGTATATGTTTGTATTTGTGAACATGAAACATGTTAATTTAAATTTTGGGGGTTGTGTTATTTTGTTCATAGTTTATCATACCTTCATCCCAAACTGGTAAAATGGTACATTTCAAGACACTGTGCAAAATTTATCACTAAACAATGATGTAGGTTCTCCAAAATTTAATGTATTTAGTTTTGGTAATGTGTTATTCTAAAATACAGCCGAGGCTTGTTTAGGGGGTCCCGATAAATATCCCTTTAAAGATTGAAGATATCTCATTAATTATTGAAATATCCCGTTTTCCATAGTCCAAATATTCCATATCCCAGTACTTTTTGTCTCAAATATCCCATATCCCATTAGCAAAAGTGGCAAATATCCCGTATCCAAATATACCCTAAACAAGCCTCACAGTTTAAGTTATGACAACGTGACTCCAGATGACAATGTCACTAAATTAGGACAATGTCACTAAGTTAGGACAATGTCACTAAGTTATGACAATGCCACTTTAAAGTATGCATTTGTCTAATGACAATGTCACTCAAAAATACAGTTGTGTAATGACAATGTCACTCTAAAATATAGTTTAAGTTATGACGATGTCACTCTAAAATACACTTGTGTAATGACAATGTCACTCTTAAATACAGTCTAATTGAATTCCTATGACAATGTCACCGTAAAATACATTTTAGGTTATCACTTGTGACAATAAAATACATTTAAAAGTTGGATGTAATATGACAATATTAATGTAAAATACACCATGTAATAAAAAAATCCTTATCAGTTTTCAAATTTTATATTTGCTGCAACCCTCGTGAATTAAATAGTTTTCAATAAAGTTTGTAATGGAATACTAAATTTATTTGAAAAGTGGGCAAAAATACAAAAAAGCCTAAGTACTATACCTTTGCTTGGACCTCCCTCGAGTGATTCTACATAATGTGTTTTACAGAGTACTTGGTCTTCTTGAAGAGCAAATTCTTCTCCTGTAGAAAGCTGCCTTTTGCAACTGTCACAAGCAAAACAGGCAAGATGGTAAACATTATCCCGTGCCCTCCGAACCCAATCGTTTGGTTGAATGGAACGCAAGCACTTCGAACACTTTGCACCAAATTCTCTGAAAAACATAAAATGATAACAATAAAAATAACATTAAAGTAATCAGAGATCGAGAAAGGTTATCATCAATTTTCAATGTGATGAAAGGAGTAGGTTTGGTATGGTGACTTTTTGGCCCAAAATTTGAAGAAAAGCTAAAGAAAGATCTGTGGTGGTTTCAAACTCTATAATGTCTACTTTAATCGATTCAGTTGGTTTTCTGATTTTAATTGAAAAGATTTGGTCAAACATAGCATAAATTTGGAGAATTCGATTGAAAAAGGTTGAAAAGGCTAGATTTAGGGCATTTTCCGAAAATTTTGCCTCTTTGAGCTAATTTTTTGGCATTATTTCTAGGATCGAAGTAGCAATTTTTGCAAAATGAATACGAATATATAAAATGCAACCATTCTACTTTATTAAAACGGTCAAACAATAAAGTTTTGAGAAATTTTCCAAAATGAGGAAATTAGTGGGCCAACGAACCTTGTCCTTTATATCTTTTGAGAAATTTGATGGCTGCAGAAATGACCGCTTTACAACAAAATATATGATTTCCGGTCAAATTAAACATTTCTTTGTTTTTAGACATGATTTACAAAATATTTTTGACAGAGGAAATATTTCACTTGCTTCATTAAAATTTATACACTTCACAGATATATTCAGAAAAATTAGTTTTAAGGTGTCCGTTATTTTCATTTGAAAAATTGTTTCGCTCTCTTAACATGTCAACCAAGAAGAATTAAAAATATTTCCTGTAAATAATTCCAACGTTGATGTAAACTTAATTTTTATTGTACTGAAACTGTGAAACCAATCTTGTACCCCGAGAAAAAAAACACTTATAAACTTAATTAGAACAAATTAATAATTATATATGTACTTTTCCACGTTCAGTTTATAACATTTCAATTGGTGGAACCAGAATTGAATCGGGAGGGAGTTGGAAACTCTTTTTCTTGATTTTTAAAAAAAAATTCTTGCAAAATTCAACAAATAAATGGTAAAAAATGGACCGACTGCCTTTTTCTAGACCATCATTATAACCTCCCCTTTTCGGGGGCTCGATCCTCGATGGCCATATGCTCATCACCCATTAATGAAATGAAGTCTACCAGTCCTTTCGGGCTTGAAGATGAAAAAAATAAACTCTGCAAATATGAAAAGATTTATTCCTTTACCATGTTTACATGTTTTGGATAAAAATAAAATCCTAACAAAAAGATACTCAATACATTTATATGCTAAGTGTAACATTGAACTATAAAACAGAGATTTCTGAAATATCTCATTTACATAACACTAACTAAACGGATGCATAAAAGATTATAACTTGTTTATGAAGTATCGATAGGAAAAAAGGTTACATGGAAATCAAATAAAACACGTCCATAGAAATTTCAATTGACATCTGTGATCGGAAATTAGTCCCGTCCGGTAACACCCCAAAATTTCTTTATAATACCGCCGTCTTTTTCCCGCCTAATTAAATCCGATCGATTCTACAAATTTGTATTCAGCGTAATGAAGCACCAGTCGAAATTCCGTTAACCCGTTCAATTGAAGCTAATTTGGCAAATAATTGTAATTTTCGACAGTGAAGATCTATGTTTATTGGCAAATTTCTATAGACTTTACGATTTGTGATTTCCCGAGACTGATGTATCTTGAAGAGATCAGATGTGATATAAATGAAAAGAAAATCGCTCATGAAAAAAATGAATGCACTATATAGTTTAAAACCGATTAATTATTTGTATGTCAATATAATTCTTCTTTCTTTTGTTTTTGGTTGAAATATATTAGTATTTTCCATTTACATTTCATCCCACAGATTTTGTATACAAATTGATCTATTTTATATATCTGTATTAATATTTTGAAAATAAAAAAGTGGATAAATGCGCTGATCTCTGACAAATTCAATTTTAAGAATATATATTATGAAAAAATAGTATGCAGGCAACGAGAAATAAAACGTAACGCACCACTTAGTCCGTTTTGATAGAATTTCGCTGGAACAAAATTCTATTCTTTAAACCGCAAAATAGTAATAATTGTTTTTTGTATCACTCTATAATCGTTCTTGCATTTTAAGGTTTGGATGGAATAGTTTGATTATCTAAGAAAATATTCAAAATTGAAGATCCCAATGCATTTTCAGTATCAATACATCGTTGTTCGTGTCCATTTTAATTAATTCAAATGCTAGAATTTTTATTGTCACGTATAACTCGGAAAACAGATTAACGCCGGAGTCATTGCTACTCATTTACCTTAATAGTTGTATTGTACAGAAAATGTCCATAACAATGCAGGCATTTTGGAAGAAATTATGGCGATATGCATAGCTTATTTTATTGACGAAAACATGTTTTTTAACGTAAACTGAACAAAAAGCAATATTACTTTTTGAAAGGAAACATGAAAAGCTGCATATTTAGACTTTTAAAACGTCGGAACATTTCTAATTGTTAAAATTGATGATGGACACGAACAATGTTTCCTTCTAAATCGGCATAAATAAAGGTTGCAACAGAAGCCAAACAGGTGCACCCAGTAGAGGTTTTACAAAACAATGATGTTCTTACATAAATCAGTACTATTGAACCCCTCCAAAAGCCTAAAGGTGCTCTATTGATGCAACTTTTTTATCAACAAAATTATCAGAATTCAGGGGAAACTGGGAAAGTCAAACTATTTCATTTCCAGAAAATGGGATATTTTTTCATATTTTTTTCGTTAACTTGCCGATTATCAAGTCATCCCCGCATCCGACATTGAAATCTGCAAGCATGCAAATGTGCAATAGAATGCGCCCATATGCACATTACTCCAACAATAAAGAACCAACAGCATCCTGTTCTTTACGCCTACTACTGCCAAATAGTTAATTTTTATTAAAGGCATATATAAGTACGCTGTCTGATTGATTAGAATTATTATTTTGTCCCCCTTCTCAGTCAGATAGTCGCATTTGTTGCCTAGAAAACTATATCGATAACCCGTCCTTGAGAAGTCGGCTTCATTCTCAAATCAAAGGACCAGACAAAGCATGTAAAACTTACTTGATAGTTTTATTGAATTCTGACGTAAAATACTGATAAATTCGTTCATTGGTCTCACAGTGACTTCAAGATGAGGAAAAACAATAAAAGTAGTATTGACTGAATTAAGGAGGCTCATTCCTGATGTTACCTATTTTAATTGATTAAGCATTGTAGACTAAACGAATTTGTAAAAAGAAATACATAGGTCCATATGCTTTTAACAGTCATAAACGTTAATAAAAATATGGGCGGGTAATGGATTTCTCTGGATTTTCCCTTTCAAGAATTTTATGAAAACTTGTCAGATGTCTCAATTTGACCTATTGAAGACATTCGTAAAATAAAAAGTGGGGGTCAGTGTGCAAAATTCTTAAGCCATTGGACTGGAGAAAACCAGAGGCGTTCCGAAATCTGACACAAATTCAAAAATGTGATAAGTGAGCCACCTTCAGTATAGCCCTTTCCATTAAGTGTTGTTATCTTTTCCTGGAATGGAACTCTCTCATCAACTGGAGGTATAAAAACTCTTTGCTTCCAGTTATCACTCGTACGGTTGGCTAACCTGTTTCAATGTATTTAAATGCCGAAACCGAAATGTGGACCAAATGATTTTTCGAAAAGCCTATTGCGTTCATGTACTCTATGTCTATCATATTTTTATATGAAATGTACCTTTGTGCACGAGCATTTTGAATGATCTGTTCACGCAAAATAAAGATCCTGAAAATCTATGTTAAAAAAAAACTGACGTTTGGGTATATAAATTTACCTTGTGTAGTCCATCTTACAGTACACGTTGTTAGCCTTTATGTAACATGAAGACTGTCGTTCCAGACCTATCTGGCACACACAACACCGTAGACAACTCATGTGGTATGACTCGTCATTTACACGGAGTAGGTACCTATCCACAATGAGATCTCCGCATCCATAGCACATCTCTCCATCTGGCTGCAATACAATGTAAATATTTTGTCAACAGTGGCCAAAAAATGAGTCATAAACATCTTAACTCACTGAATTTTATATAGAAATAGGATTACTGACAACTGTTCTGCAAGCATTTCTCGTCCGTTTCAAACGGTAATTTCCCTTTAATTTTAACATGTATATCTATAATCAAAATAAACTCCCACTAAAAATCTTACAAAAATTGACAGAAAAATTTTAACGTGATATTTTTGGATAGTGCTCTGACTAAAAATTCAGAAAATTGGATGAAGTGTAAATCAGTTATGTAACTGAAGTCTATGTTATAAATAATCTCTTTTTGAAAATCATTGAAAAAATTACCCACTCTGCAAATATTGGTCTTTTAGATGTCGTGTATAAATTTGGGAGTATGAGCGTCAGAATTTCAGAAGTATTTGAAATCCTCCGCTTTTATCCATTTGAACAGGGTTTTAAATTTTTTGGCACATGTATAATATTATCTTGATCATAGGTCACTTTAAAATGCATAAAATAGATAATGTTTAAAATTTGATCAACTTCCAATTATTTTATGGCATATAAATAGCTTATAGAAATTGAAGGACAACTCTAGAGAGAACTGTTTCCCGCCAAATTTTGACGTCTTATATTGCAAAGATTCTCTCATGAATTTTCTTCTTCTTTTGCTCATGTTGTTCCGTTAGCAAATCTCTTCAAAACAAAAGTCTGCGTTTTTATTCTAATTACAAAATTCCTGACACTCATACTCTCTTTAGAGTTGTGACACTCTTTTCAAACTACTGAGTGTAGAGTGTTTCAGTTTGCTTTCTTGAGGAAATGAATATTTATTGGCGTTGTTAATATTTTTGTTCCAGCTATTTTCTTTATTACAGGAAACGTCTAAAACAGAGTTATCTCCCAAATAGGCCTTAGGTCAACTCCCACTTCAAAGTGTTTTTATTTTGAAAACAAAATAAAAATATATACTACAAATGTTTTAATGCATAATTAAAAAAAATTTTGAAAAAAAAGAAATATTTTATACTTCATCATGAATTGATGAACAAAATGACGTTTAACGGCCCTTACTTAATGCGTGTATAAAGAAACATTTTTGGACATAAAATGGCACTAAAATACGGTATAAACAGTTGGTTACGAGTCTCCAGACGTGTACTAAATACTGAAAATCGTCAAGTTTTATTATTATTCGGTATTTTAATTACTACTCTATATAATTTATGTAGCGGTCATGACTTCATCAATTGTGCGTTTTTGGATTTCACGATGTTGCACGTTACGTATGAGCCGTTAAATGTTATTGCAACAACTGGGCCCTGCAGCTCTCCCAGGTTGGATCAAAAGAAGTTACGGTCATTTTAAATGGGGGACTTGTCATTGTTCTTATCATGAGATGTATCTCTCCTTATTGAGTCGTTATAGCGCCATTAAGATAATTTAGTATACAGATACACTCAATTTACTATAATTGTGCCACAAAGTGTTACTAACGGGACAATTAAAATCGCTTGGTCGTGATGTTAACAGTAGAGACCAAATCTTATCCCACTAATTGGATCCTTAAAATATATGAATGTTAAAAAAAATTGCGAAATTTAACAATGTGAAAATTTCCAAAAATTACCCCCCCCCCCCAAAAAAAAAAAAAATCAAAATCCATGCAGCAGTAAAATATCAAAGTATTATAGGACCATAATTATTGTTTTCCCTAAACTCTATTCAGCCAATTAGGGCATTGATTTTGTCTTTTCAACGAAGTAAAAATATACTCTTGGTCATAACATATATCTTTGGAAATATTTGTACACCCAATATTTGATTTAAAAAATGTCCCATTTTCACCAAAAAAAATGGGTTTCAGAACGGTTTGAAGGAGTGGTCTGACAGATTTGTAGAATCAGAGATTTCGTACTTCACATTTAGAAAACGATGTTTAAAGCAAAATATTGTACTTTCATCTACACACTTTTGTGCATAATGCTTCCAAACTTCAAATTTTGGCTCAGAAAATACGAACATTCCATATTTATGACCAAGTGTATACAAGAAATCATTCATTGGAATCTTAGAAAGTCAATGATTAATCTGTCACTGCCAAATTTTTCATTATTTCATTTATCATGTTTGTTTTGTTTTACGTGATACTTGCATGCAACATTTGCTAGCTTGATTATGAGAAAAGGCTGAGGGATTTATCTAGATGTCTTAGATTTTTGACAGTATTTCATTATTTTCATTTTATTGGATTAAACTTTCAAAAGTACAAAATTAAACCTTAAGTGCAAATATTTTGTTTGTATAAAATATAAATATTTTATCAACTGAAAATATATAAACAATATCTGTTACACGTTGTCCATACAAATCAATACTCTATCTATAAAAAATATAGTATTAATATGAAAAGGTCTGATCTTTTGTCGGGTGATTATTTACATTCACTCGTTATTATTGTAAAAATTACATTAAAATCACCTGTCAAAATTCTTGAAGAAAAGACAAGTGTGATCATGAACGTTAAGGACCCCTACTCCTGTTTGCGACAGATTAAGGAGTTAATCCCCTCTGTTTTTGCATTGGTCTACACAGAGGTGACAAACCTAACCGGGAACGGGGTCTTTAATGTTCCGTGTATCGATAAATCCCACGTCGGGCCTGTCAAACCCTCCTGTCGTGCCAAAATTCGAAACATGTTAGAACACATACAAAATTTTTATTAATTCAATTAACAACTGACACATTTTTTATGAGTTTAGTCGTATTATGATGCAAACATTTGAGTGTTATTTCATTTGCAATTAATCTAATCAAAATTTGTAATATTTAGCTTTTGAGTATGTAAATTAAATTTAATCATTTTGTTATTAAAAATACGAATAGTTCCTTTTGAAAGACTTTTTGCGAAAATGCTTATTTCGAAAAACAATTCATTTCTTGAATGTGCTATTCTTTCAGAATTTAACATATATACACCATTAATATAACAACACATCGTTCAAATCTATGTCGGAAACATTTGTCGCATGTCAAAGTTTCGAAATTTGACTCAATCGGAAATTCATCCTAATGGAAACTCTGTACATTGAAAATGTCATTTATTCGTCAAAATCGTTGAAAACAGGAATTGTTTTACGAGTATTTAAAACCTTAATATTATTAAAAAGGTATCTAAATTAATAGAGCATCTATTTCTCGTGATAAAATCGTTCAAAATGCTTTTTGTATATGCATTTAAAAGGGCGGACATTGAAAAGAAAGAGTTAAGACGTTCGGAATGCTTCAAAATGGAAGGTTTAAGTGAAGTTAAGGGTGGATCAAAGGCTCCCGAGTAATGTATTTCCGGTTCGATACATTTTAAACGCATAGAAGATGTCGTTTTAATGGGTACCACAAAGATGCAGTAACGGGGATCTAGAAATGGAAAAAGGAAAACAAAACGGACATGCCTTATTACGGAAATGAAGCTTCCTAAGAAAAGTATCTCATATTCAACACGCACTGAAACACAATGCTCACAACGAATATATATGGATAAGATAAAGAAAACAAAACACTTAAAAATACATTAACATCCCTAAAAATTAAGCAAGTTTTTAGCTTGACCAGATGCATTATGCAGATTATCTGCAAATGGCCCGTATTAATTAATAATGGATTTATTTCATTAATAAGAAGAAATCTTATTTCTTTATCAGCTTTGAACATAATATATATATTCATCATCATAAAATACATTTTATTTATCTAATGGCAATCGGACCATAGGGGTATTACCTCCATGGTCCGACGACAACAGTTTATGAAATTCTGATATAATTTCTTGCCGCTCTAAGACACCTTGGGTCCCCTTTGTGTTTAAATAATTAATTTATTCATTCATCTACTTTTTACGCTGTCTGGAAGAAACTGTTAAAACAATTATTATTTACTTCAAAAATGGTCAAAGGACAATACTGGTAATCTTATATGATTTTCAACTCGGTAAACAGACCGAAATAATAAAAAAAAAGATATTGTGTCCTTCAAGATACCAATACATCAAGTACAAAGAAACAAAAAAAGATGTTTCATTTTCCATTTAATTTCCTAAATATGACATGCAAACTTGTAATTTAATTTAGAAATTGTTTTCCTCCGTTGAAGATTCTTTTGTCACAACAATTTGTAGCTTGCATGCTTGTTTTGGTGACGTCTTAGAAATCTTAACGTATTTAGTCAAAATCTATTAATGTTTCTGTGAATTACTTTTGTATAAAATGAATGGAAAGTTTCATCTTTTATCTAAAAAGTATAATATAATTGTTAAGAAGAAAACGACGATCGCAGTTCTTTTTTATATATTTTGAATGGAAACAAAAATCAAAATCACATCATAATTTGATTGAGTTTTGTTTCAATTTCTATTGAAAACCGAAATAAAATCGAAATTTTCTGTGAGTCTGTTAAACTATTGGAAATAATTTATAAAAAAAGAGACATTTTTTAACTCTTCATATTTACCTTTTAAGTATTTTCGTCTAAGTGTAAATTACATTATATGGAAGCTACTGTTAATTTAGTCTATGGAGATATGCATTTCGACAACTTTTGTCCCTTCAGTGCAGATCAAATCAAGACATTTGGAAGTCCGTAAGCCGAGAGACTAGTGATATTTACTTATTTCCATCCATGCAAATTTAACAAATGCATGAAGATTCAAACTAATTAGATAATTATACCCTTAAGTACTAAGAAAAAATATGAAATAGTCTATTATTTTAAGCAAGCAAAAATGCGGCACTTTTAAATATATATTTTTTAATTCAAAGCTATCTCCCGATATTTTTGACATTTAGAAAATACCATAGATTTGGTGTTTCTGAATAAATAGATAATAAATAAAGAATTGAAATGAATAGTGACTAATTTTATATAAGTACCTTTAACATGGTAAAACTGTATCTGTCAATAGCATCATCCATAGAGTCCGGCGAGGATACATGTTCTTCATATCTAGATGTTATAGAATCTGAGAAATCGTAATTGTCTGTCATTCGCATTTTGCTATCATTTACAAAACCCCGCGAAAACTTCTCAAAACTCGTCTTGGACGATTTGGGATATCCTAACAGCTTATCAAAAATGAATAATAATATTCAAAATTGTGTCCGTTATCCAGGAACACTTATTAAATGTTGATGTGCTAATATCTGAACAACTAGAATAGATTTAACTTTGATTTAAAGTCTCAGCCAATCAGAATTCAACTTGGTCGATTTGACCTCCCGTCGTCTGTCATTCAAAGTGGACTGTCAGCACGCGAGAAATTTTGTTGTCATAACATTCCGATTAAGCTCCTTGTGGTTAAAGTATGAAATGATATAAAATATTTAAAGTATTAAAAATCTCTATTATATTTTTTCATAGATTCCATGTTGAGATTGATATATAAAATTTAAAGATTATATTTTTATCAAAACAAAATTTCAGAAATGCAAATTTGTATCTCAAATTAAATATTAATTAAAAAATATCTTCAATTAACTGTTATTGAACACAAAATTAAATAAATTGTAAAAAATAAAACAACAATACTATTAATAATAATAATAATAATAATAATAATAATAATAATAATAATAATAATAATAATAATAATAATAATAATTAACAAATAAATAAACAAAAAAGGCAAAAATTAAAAATAAGATAACAAACACAAAGACATAACAGAAGAAACTGAAAGATAGCAAGTCTATTTTATTTTGATTTCGACTTTTTATAGAAGACATTGATAATGTTGAAATATGTTGCATTGCTACATGAAAAACCATACTAATCAAACTAATTACAACTATTAAACATATTTAGATATGGTACAAACTTCAACAATTTTAGATATGGTGAAAACTCAGAGCGGCTATATATGCATGCTTACATATGTACAAACTAAATACCACTATGTACGAACTTAAAACACATGTTTATAGACATTGTAAAACAAATTAGAACCACTGCACATGTTTAGAAGGACAGTAACATTACTTTTATCTGAGATTTTGATGTATATATGGAAACTATAGCAAAATATAACAGGCTAAAACAAGAATGAGGTATGACTGATTAATTGATTGACATGGAGTTTAACGTCACTTTCAGCAGTATTTCAGCTATCTCATGACGGTCAGGAGGAAGCCGGAGTGCCCGGAGAGAACTACCCACCTTGGGCACGTAACTGACATACCTTATCACTTACGATTGAAAGTCGAGTGCACCTTTTTGTAATGTACAAAGTGGAGAGCGAACTCACACCGCAGAGGTGATAGACTACAGTGGTTGTATAGGTAGTAGAACTACCTTAACCACTCGGCCACGTAGGTCCCGAATGAGATATGAAGAAAAATCAACAAAGAATGAAACTAAATGAATCAAAACCAGAAAATACCATCCTCCCAAGTCGGGACTAAATTCTGAGTCCACATACCTTCCCTCAAAGGTTATATATATAATGAACGAATGTGGACTTCGGTATTCACGAAGTAATGTTTCCACTTTCTGTAACGTTGTTGGTATCTGTCGAAGTAACTTTGTTGGTATTCGGCGCATTAACTTTTTTGGCATTCGCCGAAGTAACTTTATGGTATTTGTCAAAATAACTTTGTTATTATTTGCCGAATTAACTTTTTTGGTGTTCGCCGAAGTCATGGAATGTTTTTAGCTTTCGCCGAAGTAGCTTTGCTGGTATTCGCCGAAATAACGTTGTTAATATTCGCAGAACTAACATTGCTGGTATTCCCCGAAGATACTTTGTAGGTATTCGCCGAAGTAACTTTGTTGGTATTCACTGAGGTAACTTTGTTGGTATTCACAGAGGTAACTTTGTTGGTATTCGCAGAAATAACTTTGTTGGCATTCGACGAATTAACGTTATTGAGATTCGCCAAAGTAACTTGTTCGTAGTTGTTGGTATTCGCCGAAGGACGTTGTTGGTATTCACCGAAGAACGTTGTTGGTATTTGCCGAAGTTATGCAGTAGGTATTCGCCTAAGTAACTTTGTTTGTAATCGCCTAAGTCACTTTGTTGTCATCGCCGAAGTAACGTTGTTGGTATTCGCCGAAGTAACGTTGTGGGTATTCTTTGAAACTGGGTAGTTAGTATCTTCTTGATCGTTGCTGGTAGACCAATTAAAAGTGTTTGTAATCTACAGATGAATTAAACCCTTGGGTTTATTTATTTCTGTATGTCACCTTCAGGACATCTTGTAATTTTGGTTTTTCAAATATTGTTTTGATTTTGTCGGCATCTGTGAGACAAAAGTTGTTGAAATGGAATCTGAAGAAATAAAAATTGACAACTATTTCGGTATTATGCTATATAAAAGTTGTTGGTATTCCCCGCACTAAGATTGTCAGTAGAAGAAAGGTAAATCGCATTTCTTGAAGTTATAGGTATTTACCGAAAATATTGTTATAAAGTTACAAGTGTGGACACAGAACTTGCTGTTGTCAATGTGTTTTAATGTTTAAAAGTCTGTTCAAACTTAGTTTAAACAAGAGGATCTCAAGAGCCTGTATCGCTCACCTGGGCCACGGCTGACATATGCAGTTAAAATAATCCCAATGTTTTAAGGGCATTATTTTCAAATTTGTTGATTTACATTGATGTTATATTATCTTAAGTTAAACTATATTCCAGACTGGAAGCTATTTTGAATTGGGGTGCAGTTCTAATGTTAAAACTATGATCCCTGCTGGCGGTCATCTTGGATATAGCGCGGATCTGAAAAACAACTTTTTGAAGGGGACCATCTAAGGACTATTGTGGCCAAGTTTGGTTTCAATTGGCCAAGTAGTTTCAGAGGAGAAGATCTTTGAGAGTATTTTCCCATAGGGTCTAATATTAAAAATATGATCCCCGCTGGCGGCCATCTTGGATATAGCGTGGATCTGAAAAACATATTTTTTTGCAGGGGACCATCTAAAGACTATTGTGGCCAAGTTTGGTTTTAATTGGCCCAGTAGTTTCAGAGGAGAAGATCTTTGAAAGTGTTTTCCCATAGGGTCCAATGTTAAAACTATCATCCCCGCTGGCGGCCATCTTGGATATAGCGCGGATCTGAAAAACAACTTTTTTGTAGGGGACCACCTTAGGACTATTGTGGCAAAGTTTGGTTTCAATTGGCCCAGTAGTTTCAGAGGAGAAGATCTTTGAATGAAAAGTTTACGCCGGACGGACGACGGACGAAAAGTGATGGCAAAAGCTCACCCTGGCTATAGCCAGGTGAGCTAAAAAGCAATGAATAAACACTTATCAGTATTTGTCGAAATGACCATCTTCATACAGAAACTAAATTTACAGCAGTTTCGGTATTTAAGTCATTTATTACCACTAGGTCGATGTCTCTGCTGTGGACCATTAGTTCCGACGGTATCCACCCACTGACCCAGTAGTATAGTACCTCGGTATAAATCCGAAAAAACTATAAATTGTGTAGAATCTTGCAATTTAGTTATTTATTATCACTGGGTGGGTGTTTCTTGTGATGGATTGTTTGTCCCGGGGGTATTTTCATCCACTCTGGTGAAGGATAGTTAGTCTCGGGGATATGTTCCTCCACCCGGTAGCCTAGTTATTAGTATTACCAAAGATATGTAGATATACATAGATGTATTAAGAAAAGTAAATTTGTCGGTATTCGCCTAGTAAGTAATTGTGTCACCAAAACAAGTCGGGGCAATATTTTGTATTTGCTCTTTTTTTTATTACTTTTTTTAGCCGAGTTGCAACGAAGTTGGACTCGTTCGTTGGTTTAAAAGTGAAGTGGTCGGGCGTTAAATATTAAGTTTCCATTCGTTAACTCAAAACACTTACATCGATTTCAAATGAAGCTTGGATATATCATTGCATAGGGAATAACCCTGTCGATTTGGAAAAAAAGTAGGTCAAGGTCACAGTGACTTAAGTTAGATTGGAAATTTCAGAAAAGATGTCTGAAGATAACTAAAATTTTAACATCTTATTCAACAGAAAATTTTACATGTTGTTGGATACGAGGAGGGAAATGGAGGAAGTAGGTCAAAAGGTCAAGGTCACCTTTACAGGAAACATATTGAAAATTTAAGAAAAAATTGGTTTTCGGATGTTAATTAACAAGATTACATCCAGTTCAAACGAAAGTCTGACATATCATTGGATTCTAAAGAAAGGAAAGAATCCTTTTGATATTGGAGAAAGTAGACTAGAGTTCAAGGTCACGGTGACCAAAAATAGATTGAAAAATTTAGTCTCCGGACTATAACTAAAAAATTTACATCCATTTCAAATGAAACTATGACGCATTGTTGGTAATCTAAAGATGAAGAATGCTTTTCACTGTACGCAATATAGGTCAAAGTTCAAGGTCACAGTAAATGAAAGTAAATAAATTCAGAAAGAAAGGTTTCCAGACTTACTTAGAAAGTATAAATGAAATTCAAATGAACTGGAAATGTTATTGGATGGTAAAAAGGCAAGAAATCTATTGATATCGGACAATGTAGGTCAAAGCTCATGGTCACTAAGACTTAAGATAGATTGAAAAATTTGGTTTCCACATGATAGCTCAATAAGCACATATTCAAATCAAATGAAACCTCTGTACATGTTGGGTACAAAAAGGGAAAAACTATTGATTTTGAAGATAATTGGTCAAAAGTCTAGTTCACACTGGCTGAAAAAACAAAGAAAAAAAAAGAAAATGAATCTAATGGATCATTACTCAAAAAATTTACACTGAATTTAAATGAAACTTGAATGCATTAGTTCTTCATGGGAATTATAAGGAATACCTCGATATTTTAGGAAAGTTGGTTAAAAAGTCAAGTCACAGTAAACGAACAGTCAATGAAATTTTTTGACTATATCTTTCTTCTCACAAACCAATGATACGATATGGTTACAGAGTTGAAGAGAGGTACAGTACACACACATATATATATGCATATATATAACATACACAAATGTATCAATGAATATCATGATAAAAATTTAAAATTTATGACAGATTAACAACATACAGAGAATTTTCGAAGACAGCTGACAGTAAATAAAATTACCAAGTTTCCTTAGAGTTTCTGTTTTTTTTACTATCAAAGAGATTTGAAAATTTAATGACATTTAGCCTTTTTAAGAAATATATTGGAATTAATTTTTTTTCTGTCTTGTTCAAAAAACGGACATTGTAAAAGATTGTGATATTTGTCACCTATATAGTTCTCGTAACGGACAAAGCTGACAACTCTCTCAGATCTTTGGGTCGGTTTCTATCGGTAATTTATGATTCGATAATCTAAATTTGCACAGACTGTAAATATTTTTTTTATTTAAAACGTCAAGGTAGTTGTCGTAGCTGAATTTTGTCTTGAAAAGTCTATAATTCCAAGATTTAAGCGACATTATAAGCAGGCGCGCATCAATGAAATTAGAAAAGGGGGGTCCACTTGGAAATGAAAGGAGATTTTGGGGATGTTTCTTAATAAAACATCAGGATATTCATTTGAAATACATGATTGCCTAGAACAAAGGGAGGTCCAACCCCTGGAACACCCTCTGGATCAGCCAATGATAAGTACTGGAGCTAGATCTCTTACAAAATTTGCGATATTTGGTAAAAATGATAGGGAATGCAAGTACATTTTGAATATTTCTTCTTCCACCTCAAATGGCCCTTCGTTTTTACAGAATATTCGTTCGTTTTTTATTTTTATGTAAAGTCTCATAATACTCATAAGTTCGCACAGGGACATAGATCTATGTGTATTTATATATGTCTCTGGTTCTAGATAGATCTAGATTGACTCTTCATATTTCAAAGAATCTAACTCTAATGAACAATCATGTGTTCGGCAGAGCATACAAAAGAGTATAAAAGAATTAATAAATAACTGTTTAATTACCGGCCCCTCTCTTCTGATTCGGATGAACTATCTTAATATCAAACACGGCTAAACCGCGTATCAACGTTTTCATTAAAAATCTGCAGCCGTCACGTAATGGCGGTAATGCCGGAACCTGGTTCCGAGTTGTGGAGTTGACGGTCATAACTTCCGAAAATGAAATGTTTGCTTAAGATGACACGGAAGTCGGGAGTTCTATCATATAAAAATAAAAGTGTGGTTATTTTCACAAAACACGCAAAAGGATGAGTTCTTTAAGACATAATTAAAACGATACTAAACATCGGAATTAATTATTTCGACGGAAATGTTTTTATCGCTTTCATCTAAATAAATAAGCCTGAACATATTTTTTCCTAAAATGTTTGATTTAAACGTGTCCTGACTTTCAAAACCATAAAGTCTAATTAAATTAAGGAGAAATCACAGTTTCGTAATTTGTGTCGTAATTGCTAATTAGCAATATGTATATATGTGTTTTCTAACTCATTAAGAAATGACACTGAAAGTGTTTTAACATCATTTTCCCTCAACCTATACTAAGCACGAGTACATAAAAGGAACTGCATTTGCATTCAGGAACAGAGTTAATATTTGCTTTTAGGAGGTCAAAGATTCCTAAAAGGGGGTGTTAATTTTGGAAATTATACGAGAATCGCCGAGCGGAGCGAGACTAAGCCTTTTCTTACTCTTTAAAAATTCATTCTCAGGAACAAATGATAAAGACGAGTTTAAATTAAAAGTATATGGGTAGATAAATAGAGGGGCGTACGCCATTAACGTGACGATTGAAATCGCCGAGCAGAGCGAGTCTAAGAATTTTTTACTCTTTAAAATTTTAAGTCTTGTAATTCATTCTCAGGAACAAATGGTAAAGACGAGTTTAAATTATAGGTTTACGGGTAGATAATCAGAGACTTCCAACATTTTTTCTTTGTTGGTGAAAAGGGGGGTGGGGGGGCGCGTACGCCTGAATCCGCTACTTTCTTTTATCTTGGCCAGTATGGCCATTTTTCAGTCTTGTTGGAAAATAGTCAAAATGTATATTCTCTCCGAAAATAATAAAATAAAAACAAACTATCAAGCTGTAAATATATATATAAAAAAAACAGTTTCATCGCTGATCTTGAATTACATAAAAACATATTAAATTCTCTTTAATGTACCATGTCAATACATGGAGACTTTATTCGTTTATCATGAAATGAATAGAGCGGAAATGTCAAAGCAAAGACTAATGGCTGAGATTTCATAGGAGTACAGGAATTATTCAAACTCATTCAAGTTGAATGTAAAAAGGCCAGCTACAAGAAATTACAACATGAGTTCTTTTGTTATTTTTCTAATGACTTCCGCTAACATAGCACTAAGAACGGTTTGTCGTTAGATCCAATAAGAGCAATCTATATTTAAAGATTCCCTTTTCGTTTAATAATTATAACAATCTTTCTTAGAATTTTTACAGTAGTAATAACAGAGTTCCTCCGAATGAACCTCTTCTGTTGAAATTTCTATTGAGTACACCAATCTCTTCTATCATCTTTTCTTACAGCTAGCCTATAATTAAACAAAAATTAAAGTCATTTTGGGATTATAGAATTTTACGTAGAAACGATAAAGTATTAATTTTGTTCTGCATCGAATTTTTATCGTGTCTTACTGTTCCATAATTTTTTTTTCCAATTTATGCTTGATCGAAGGTGCAGATTATCTAGAACAATTGTGCGCTTCAATAGCATCTTGGCTATAATTATCTGTATAATAAAGAGAAGTCATATTGGGTTGACAGGAAAAAATGATCGATTTGAAGAAAAAAGGAACACACGGTATTCGTTTAATTCTGTTTTCTCAAGGTGAGCGATAATAATTCGAGTCAAATACCTGTCAATGACATTTCCATGTTGGAGACTTTATATTACAAAACCAGCTGATTGTCGCTTTCAGGTGAAATTGACAAATTAATAGTGTATCGCTAACATCTATCGAGAATATGATTTCATACTTGAAGTAAATGTTTTGTTCACCCTTACGTTTCACTATTGATAAAAATACGTGAACATATTTGAAACAGTGGGTGTTACGTTTAAGGTGACAATATTCGGTCTTTTCAAAAGAAAAATATGAAATATAGTGCAATAATTATAAAGATAATATCGAGTGGATCAAGCATCTGTTAAGATAATTAATTAAGGTAATTTTGTGTGATTATATGATTCCATTCTAATGTCTTCATAGAAAAAAAATGAAAAGAGTACGGTTATATACCTCACATATACCCTCAACAAGAAATACAGGAATTTGTACAATTTATTAGTTCCCTGCTTTGAGTAACTCAGATGATATCTGTATTATTTCAAATGAAGTTTGAAGTTTCAACAAACAGAACACAAACGAATAAACAAATCAAGTTCAAGTTAAAAACTCAAATAGACTTTGCATAGAACACAAGCATAAATAATCATATCATGTATAAATGTACGTGAAATGAAATAAAAATAGAAAAAAAACATGAATAAAGGCAGAAAACTATAAACTCAGGTTGATAATTATATTTATTTAAAGACCTGGTAAAAAAAAGAAAGTGCTCAGTTTAACTTGACCGCATAAGGTTTCTTAAGTCAGAAAATTTGGTCTTTGATTTGGTGTTCTTAGGAAAAATTTGTCGTTCATTCTTTATTCGGTTACATTCAAAGATAAATAATTAAAGCAATATTTTCAAGGTACTGTAGAATTATTTGATATAAAGCTTTCATAGTTATTTATTTCTAATCTAAACCTTTAAGCTCCAACTTTTATCTTAGAATTTTCAACTTTTGCAATTTCAAAAATGATTTTACAAAGTAAAAAAAAGCAACAACAAAAAACAAAAACCGAAAACGAGGCATTAATACACTTTCGGTATTTTAACACCGCTTATTTCCAGATCTTCTTTTAATGCATAATGCATGTAATTTACGTGTGTCTTATGAAAAAAATCGGTGCAAATGAAAAATAAAATCGGCGCAAATGAAAAAATGAAATCGGTATGAAAAATTTGAAATTGATAAAATCGGCGCAAATTTCATACTCCCGTCTTGCAATATCACAGATAACTTTAGGCCATCAATATTTTTATGCCCCCGCCCGGTTAGGCGACGGGGGCATTAAGCTCACCCTTGTCCATCCGTACGTCCATACATACGTCCGAAATTTTCGTCAAGGATTTCTCAGCTTGTGTATGCAGGAATGATTTGATATTTGGTATGAATCTTTGGTGTAATGAGTTGTACCATGTCTCCCCTTTCCAAATTCGACACTCATGAACTTAATGTTTGCCGATAGATCTATATGGCGGGGGCATCCGTGTCCCATGGACACATTTTCTTTTATTTTCATATATTTCATCCATTAAATATCTACATTTCGACACAGATTATTTATTTAGTGTGAAATTTTAGATTGTTTTCCATTAACAATACGAGCCAAAAACATAACCATTTTGACAATATAATATTTACCCACATAACTCACCGTTTATATTTCGAGAGTTACAAACAAGACTCTTATGAGCTTTGAAATCGCCTAAAAACTAAAGAAACAATTACACACAAAAGCATAGTACATGCAAGACATTTTAAATAGATCAATGTTTGGTCTTTAATTCAATAAAATTTACTTACTTACTTTTAAACACTAAAAACACATCACACAGAACAGGTCATATAAAAATACCATATAAAGAATAATACGTGGAGCAGATCATGCTAACCTTTCCGGAGCACCTGATGATATCCAAGTTTTTGTGGGGTTCAAACTGCTAGTACTTTAGTTTTGTGGTGTTCTTGTTTAATTCTGTTTATATGTCTTTGTCATGCTGTCTCAACTCGTGTTGGATATGAATTGCCGTGATTTTGGATTTTTTATTTTGGAATTTCCCTTTCTTTTCATCATTTTTGTTTCGGTGTTCGTTTGCCAATAATCATAATAAAGGTACACTAAGGGACTGACCATTTAACCTGAAAGGGGGGGGGGTATGTTTTTTTTTCTGGACAGAAATTTTTTTTCGCTCTTCGCGCGAATCAATTTATTTTTTTTTCACGTGTATCAACAAAATATTTTTTTTTTCAAAATTAACATTATTTTTTGGGGCAGGAAGCCTCCGTCAGAAAAAATTTTTTTTCATCATTTTGGCAGCCAAAATATTTTTCACATAAAATCGGCTCCAGATTATTTTTTTTAGAAAAAAAAAACATAGTCCCCCTTCAAGTTAAATGGTCGGTCCCTAAACTAAGTAGAATACTGACAAATTCGAAAAGGGCCCTATCCCGTTGTGTGTCCCAAAAATCTGTTTACGAAATTTCATGGAAATCATAAAACATTTCTTTGGAAAAACATAAATAACAAAAATCCAAAGTTATTGTGAATTTAGTTTCTGCATATGGGCTATGTTCAGATCAAATCAAAACATTTGAAGGTCATTTCAAGTTTTCATGTATACGACATAGAGCTAATTCTCAAAATATGCATTTTTATATAAAAACTAAGTTTTTCCCAAATGCTGTTTCATGATTCCCCTCAAAATCATAAGGGGCCTTCTTTTGATCAAGTTCAACACTGTGCTTAAAACTTATAGAAATCTGTGAAGGTCATTGCAAGTTATAATCATACACACTATCGGCCAAGTGCGAATCGACAAGATCATTAATATAGTCTAAACAATAGATACGATCCCGATAAAGAAATTATTACTGTAATAAAATAAACAAGAAATGGATGTCGATACGACATCAAACCGGGTTTTCCTTCACTATTTGAATGCAGAAATAAGTACGTGTGTAAAAAGCTGTTTAACTACCACCTCCTCTCATTATGTGCAGTGTATGCCATCACTCTTAAAATCACTGAAAAGTTACTTTACTTACAAGTCAAACAAAACGCATATGGTCAAAACACCTATAGATTTCTAAGTTCAAAGGGGCATAACCCCTGGAAAAATTGTACGATGTACAATATGCACATCTACATATGATGTCCTTGCTACATACAAAGTTTCATGAAATTCTGTTGAACGGTTCAAGAGGACTTGCGCTGACAAGCATATGGTCAAAACACCTATAAATTTCTAAGTTCAAAGGGGAATAACTCCTAGAAAAATTGTACGATGAAAAATCCCCGACAATTTGCACATCTACATATGATGTCCTTGCTACATACAAAGTTTCATGAAATTCTGTTGCACGGTTACAGAGGAGTTGCGCTTACAAGATCTGGCAGCCGCCCGCCCGACCGCCCAACCGCCGTACATCAGCATTTCAATAACCGAATTTCCCAACGGGAAAACCCGCTTAAAAATATGTTTATTACAATAATAATGATTTTTTTCAACAATCACATATATTGCTTGACAATAATAATAATCTCGTCGATTCGCACTTGACCAATAGTGATACGACATAGAGATTATTAGTTATCAGAAGACAAAAAGATAACCCAAAATATGTATTTTATATATAAAAAAAATTTTCTCCCAAAATTGTTTTCAGAATTTACTCAATATGGAAAGAGACCTTCCTCTGACACTGTGAATGAAATTTGTAAAAATCTGTGAAGGTCATTTCAAGTTATCATCCGACATAGAACTTCTTCTCAAAATAAGCCTTTTTAATTGATAGAAAAACTAAGTTTTTCCCCAAAATTGTTTTTGATTTTCCTCAAAATGGAAAGGGACCCTCCTTTGATCGTTTGCAACACTGAGTATATACAATTTATGAAAATTGTGAAGATGATTTCAAGTTATCATACAACATAGAGCTAATTCTCAAAACATGCACTTTTTCATATTAAAACTAAGTTTTTCCCCAAAAATTGTTTTCGGATTTGCCTCCAAAACGGAAGGAAACTTCCTTTGGTCTAATCCAACCTTGAGTATCAAAATCATTAAAATTCCTGAAGGCAATCTAAAGTTATCGTAAGACATATAGTTTAATTCTCCAAATATGCATTTTCTCATATAAAAACTAAGTTTTTCCCAAAAATCATTTTCTGATTTTTTGCAAGAACAAAGGGGAGCTTCCTTTGATCAAGTTCAAATTTGAGTTAAAAAAAAATCATAAACTAGGGGTGACTGTTTTAGCAAACTAAAACATATGTACCCCTTTCATATAACATTTTTTAAGTGATAATGCTAGAATATTACAAACACATCAGGAGTGAGAGAAATATCTTAAGTCTAGGTAAAAAAAAATGGAAAGCTCTGACCCGGAAAAAATGAGTAATTTGGCCTCAAGCTCAAAGGTAAAGGACACATGAAGGTCACTATGGTATGCGACACACCTTCTCATGATGATTCATCCACACACCAAATATGGTCAAGGTCATTTGAAAGTCACTATAGTACGTGACACACGGTTTCATGATGATGCACATACATGACAAATATCCTCAGTCTAGGTCAAAAGGTGTAAAAGTTCTTGCTAGCACAGACCAGTTCCTCAAGGTCAAGGTCACATTAAGGTCACTATGAACCGTGATACACGGTCTTATGATGATGCACCCACATGCAAAATATCTTCAATCTAGGTCAAAAGACAAAATCTGGTAATGTGACAAAAATATTCAGTAATTTGGTCTCAAGATCAAAGGTTAAGGTCAAATGAAGGCCACTTTGATACATAACACATTTTCTCATGATAATTCACCCACATGTCAAATATCTTCAGTCTAGGTCAAAAGTTCTGGCCCGAACAGGCCAACAGCTTAAAATTTCAGACATTTGACATCAAGATCAAAGGTCAAGGTCACATGAAGGTTAATATGGTAAACCACACATTTTCTTATAAGAATGCATCCACATGCCAAATATCTTAAGTCTAGGTCTAAAGATGAAAAAGTTCTGGTCCAAAGAGACCAATTTCAGTAATTTGACCTCAAGGTCAAAGGTCAAGGTAATATGAACGTCACTATGGTATGCTACACATTTTCTCATGTTGATACACCCACATGCAAAATATCTTTAGTCTAGGTATAAAGATGAAAAATTCTAGCCCAGAGAGGCTAATTTCAGTAATTTGACCTCAGGGTCAAAGGTCAAGGTAATGTGATGGTCACTATGGTACGTGATAAATGGTCTCTTTATGATGCACCTATATGCCAAATATCTTCAGTCTAGGTCTAAAAATGCAAAAGTTCTTGCCTTGGAACATAAACTATTCTGTAATTTTACCTCAAGGTCAAAGGTCAATGTCACGTGAAGGTCAGTATGGTAATCGACACGCCTTCTCATACCCCACATAACAAATATCCTAAGTGTAATGGAACTGGCCCGGACAGGCCAACAGCTAAAAATTTCAGTATTTTGACCTTGATGTCAACGCCAAGGTCGCATGAAGGTCACTATGGTACGCGGCACACTTTGTCATGATGATGCACCCAAATGCGAAATATCTTAAGTCTATGTCAAAAGATGAAAAAAATTCTTGCCTGGACATGCCAACAGCTAAAAATTTCAGTAATTTGACCTTGAAGTCACATGAAGGTCACTATGGTACACGACACACGTTCTCATGATGATACACTCACATGCCAAATAAAGGTCTAGGTCAAAAGATGAAAAAGTTCTGGCCCGAACACGATTGTATGAGAAGAAGAGAAGACGAAGAAACAAAGAGTAAAACAATATGTCTCCCTTCGTCGAAGGGGAGACATAGAAATAGGTGAAGGCAATCTACGGACAGAAAAGCTGATTACTATAGGGCGCCGCAATTTCATTACGGGCCCTAAAAAGCACTAAACTTTCAAATAGCACGTACATGCATTTAACAGTTATGCGTAGAAAACTATGAATATAAACAATAAAAGGAGATCAGTACTGGCTCTTATTGTGAATAATAGCAAATATACGGGGAATTTCGCTTTAAACATGTCCGTACATACGTAAAGGAAATGTTCTTCAAAGTTTTCTCTGCTTTTATGTGTAGTAATGATTTAATATTATGTCTTAAGCTTTAGTGTGTGGGGTGTATTGTTCACACTCTTTGCAGGCAATTGGAAATCCAGTGGTATAAAATTATCTCCCTTCTAGAAAAACTCTTCTGTGTTCATAACGTTTTCGGAACAAGAATCAAATAAAAGATTTAGTGAAAACGTCATTCAATTCCCAGATCTTTACTTTGTAGTTAAAAAGTTATTAAACTTGCCTCCAAGAAGAGGTAATATTCGAATTCCTTACATAATTCACTGCCGTGATGAAAATATTCAACGGATAGACTGGTCAAAATCAATTGCTATCGGGCGTTAAAATGCATGTACCCAAACAAGATTATATGTACAGATAAATTTTGAACATACTTTATAAATAGGTCAATCTAGTGACGATTCTTGCATAAGCAACGATGTCATCCGAAATTCATTCTATGCTGCTAAGCAAAATTATATCGTTTCGAAACAGCACCATTTTCATTTTATACCCACGATCTCAAATGTTAATCATCAACATATTATTTCATTGGTTCGATCAAGGAAAAGGGCTGCCTTCAGTTAAAGCCCATTAAAAGACCCCACGTGCTTAGTGAGTAAAAATCGATTTCGTCGAAACCACTGCGTGTACCCAGTCCAAAATTTGCAAATGAAACGATAAATATTCAATTGCAAAGTATCTTTTCCTGAAATTTTTTGTAATAAAGAAATAATCAGATTCAAAACTCTTTGGTACCAGATATATTCCGGGAAATCTCATTTTTCATCGCAAAATTTGCATTTTTAAACATTTGGTTTTAGGCATTTTAAACATTTTTTGAAATTATGGATTTCCTTTGTTTGGGTTCTAGTGCTGCTGATGAAGAATTAATTTCCAAAATGGCCATACAGCTCATTAAAATTATTGAGTAACATATGTGTTATGGTCTCATGTTCATTTACTCAAAAAATTAATCAGGAGTTTGTCTTTTATTGCAGTGTGGAGTTGGTAAAACAATTCCCCGTGGTAGAGATGTATGCTCTGTATTTTCTTAGATATGGTGTACTTGTACATGATATAATACCTCATGTGTACACTTTGTTCAATTACTATTATCTAAATTTTTGTAAATTGTAAAACCGAAGGATTAACTCCCTCCATCGTAGTTTTGTCCTTAGCTATATTTGATATTACATTGTACTGATTATTCGGATTTCGTTTGGTTTTAAGCATTTCTTTTTAAATTATGGATTTCCTTTATTTGGGTTCTAGTGCTGCTGATGAGGAAGTAATTTCCGAAATGGCCATGCAGCTCATTAAAATTATTGAGTAACATATGTTTTATGGTCTAATGTTCATTTACTCCATATCCTTTCGTAAAAAAAGAAACATCAAAATTAAAAAAAAGAAGTCATTTATCAATATCAAGTTACGTCATATGGACATAACAGTGTATAAAATTTCATGTTATAAGCAACTTTTATCAGGTTTTAACAACGAGTTAAACATTGCAATCGACATTTTTATCTTTTCTAAACGAGACTTCATATTCTATTGTTTAAAAATACCACCGGTTTTCACTCTGCGGGCAAGTCACTCATCTACTTCCTGTTTGCCGGTTCATTGATCAATATTTTCAAAACTATTTTTCCAAAAATAACTCAGCTTTTGTATGTAGCAATGATTTGACATTTGGTCTGAAGCATTTTAAAAGGTGTGCTCAAGGTTCATATCTCGAGCGGGAACATATTTAAACATTGGACATTTGGAAAACATATTCAGTTATCTTCTCCCCAGAAACTACGAGAACCAAACCTAGTAACAATAGTCCGTACAAGATTTCCTTCAAAGATGGTATTCACCAGAAATGCATGAAATATTATATCATACTCTCATAATTATTGGATACTATTTCATATTTATGAGATGTTACCTCATTATTATGAGATGCTATCTTATATTTATGAGATATTATTCATAATTATTGATTACTTTATATAATACTTATCTTATCTCATATATTATCTCACAATTACGAGATATTTTTCTTCATGTGGCATCAGCAGGCTTCAGTACCACGGTATTTATGCTAAATTTTCTGTTTAATTGTGAATTTTTCACGAAATAATTTAAACACTGATTGAAAAGCCTGTCGTCTGGATAATTTCTAATTATTACTCTTGGATCTTATTAAACAAAAAATGTATTTACTTATTTAAACATTTGCTCAGCAGAAATTTGAAATAAAGCTGAATGATATTTTCCAGGCAATTTCTCTCTTTCGGAAATCAAATCACGTCACCACGATATCTTGTCGAGAAGTCATAGATGGCAATCTGTATTCCAATGATTTTTCTACAATTAGCCTAATGAGACTAGAGTCAATAAAATATCGAATATTTCATGAATGCAAATTAATACAAATAATTTAATTTTGATTCTTTCATCCAGAGAAGTCCCGAGAGGAAAATCAAAGACAAAGTTATTGAATAGGAATTTGTAAATTGTAGTAGAAGTCAAAACAATGAGATTCATGTATTTAGGATACAGAGACATTATATTTCATAACTGTAATTCTTATCGTTTTGTTGTACTACTGAAAACTGGATGGAATTGGTGAAATACTCTTAACTCACCAGTTTAGACAAAAGAAAAAAAACAAAAATATTATTTAACGTTTTTGAGAATGTTATAAGACTTGGAGGAATGGCATGTAAAGTAATCCGTCTTTTAGCTCACCTGGCCCATACGGACAGGTGAGCTATAACCATCGGGTGACGTCCTTTGGTGTCGTCTTCGGTCCTTTTCTTTAAAGTTTGTGAGTTTTATTTTCACGCCTTATCCAAGATAGCCACCGGCGGGGGTTTTACTTAGGACTCTATGGGAAATACATTCAAAGATCTTCACTCTAAAACCGCTTGAACTTTTACGAGAAAAACATAGGTATTCAACGATTACAAAATTCGCCTCGTTATGTCCCATGGATCCAGCAACCAAACTTTGCCAGGGTGCTGACATACCATCCCTAATGCATGAATACAAAAATTAGGTGATCTTACCATGTAAAGAGACTAAGATCTGAACTCTGACAAAAACTTGAATGTAAGTCACTCAAGTGGAAAATGTAGGTCAGTGACCTACTTTTACCTGGATGCTGACCTACTGCAAAATACGCATGCACATGCAAGGTTAGATGATCCTACTATGTACGGTTACTTAGATCTGAACTCGGACTTAAACTTGAATGTAGGTCGATCATGCTGAAAATATAGGTCGAAGTGACCTAATTTTGCCTGGATGCTGACCTACAACCAAAAACGCATGTACATGCAAGGTTTGATGATCCAACCATGTACAGTTACTGAGATATCTTCTCAAACCTAAAATTAAATGAAAGCTAATCAAGTGGAAAATATAGGTCAAAGAGACCTAATTTTCTTGGAGGCTGTGAGATAGCCCAAGATGCATCTGTATGCAAAGTTTGATGACCATACCCTTCATAGTTACCAAGATATACACCTAAATGCGGGCGTGGGCGCGGACTTAGACGTAGACGCGGACGCCGAGGGTACCCCAATAGTCCTCTCCAACTTCGTTGAGGCGCACTAAAAATGGCCCTTTCGTGGTACCCTTCGAAGTTTGTGATTGTTATATTCCTACCTCATCGAATATGGTCGCCTGTGGAGAATATCACTTAAAGTAGGACTATATCCGAAATTCCTCAAAGATCTTCAACTCTGGACCCACGTGAAATTTTTAACCCAATAGGATCGTCATAGTCATTAGATGGCTCGGACTTTCATTCCTCATTTAAGATGGCCACCAGCGGGGAAGATAGTTTAAAATGGGATCCTATGGGAAAATGCATTAATAAGATCTTCTTATTTGAAGCTGCTGTGCCATTTGAAGCCAAAGTTAGCTAAACTAATCATTCTGTGGTCCTTCTTTAACAATTATGATTTTCAGATCACCTGGTATCATTTGGTAATCCAAGATGTTTGCCATCGCGGATCTTAGTTTTACATGTACTCTATTGGAAAAACCTAGCAATCATAAATAGTAATATTCATGAAGGCCCCTTATTTCTTATATTGCATCAAATGGAAAAAAAAAGTTGTTCTATTTTTGGTGGTACTCATGCATAATAGCAATTGAGCGATACCATGAGGCTCATGTGAGCTTCTGGTTTTAGTGCAGATATTAAAAATATAGAACTCTTAAGTTTGCATTGTTGTAAGAATAGGAAAAAGAAGGGAAACGGGGAATGTGTCAAAGAGACAACGACCCAAAGGGAATAATAACAAAAGATCTTCAATGAACGGTGAGGAAACCCCACACCCAATGCCGGCAGGTCGGAGTTGGCCCCTAAATAAAGAGTAATCAAGTTCAGCGAAATAAACATCATCATAGACTCCCATAGACATAAAGTGAACTAACTAGAAAACAGACAAGACACCCAAAAGCCAAATAAATTTCCTGACTTAGGACAGGCGCAAACCTGCTGCGGCGGGGTTAAACTAGTTTTATTGGGCCCAAACCTTCCCCCTATAGCCAATGTGATAAATAAAAAAAACCAATCGTAACAACAGTAAAATTCAGTTGGCAACAGGACTGAGTCAATTCTGAAAAAATGAAACTGAGAGAACTAAATATATAGACATAAACATGCATTCAAAAGAGGCTACTAGCAGTTAACTGCTACTAGAACTTAATTTTTCAAAGATGTTGAAATTCATAAGATGAAAACATTGAAGCATGTCTTATTCGGAACATAATAAATGTATTTATAAGTTTGATTTTAAGTTCGAGAATGTGCTCAAACGATAAGAAGACAACCATTTGATTCGGAAGGGGNGGGGGGGGGGGCTGGCAGATTTTGTAAATAAATAATCTGTCCCTGAAAAAGTTGGAAATAAATAATCTGGCAGCACATCCAAGAAAATAAATAATATGACCTTAGATTTAATGGTACGATACGATTATGTTATAGAAAATAAAAATCTTCGCCGCAAGGCGGCCGCGAAAACTAAATATTCTGGCCCGCAAAATTTGGAAAATAAATAATCTGGCTCGACTGAAACTGCCAGCCCCCCCCCCCCCCCCCCNAATAAAATGATCGTCCCCTAATTGTAGTTACACTGAAATCCAAAAAGTAATCCAAAACACCATTATCAAGGTATGATTGAACCATAAAATTTTACGACAGAGAAATGGCTTAGTTCAATCATAGATTTATAATTCTTTACCGTAAACTAAGCCATTCCTCTATCGTAAAATCGTATTCTCGCTAAAGTGTGTCGGCAACGCTATTAAGTAAATGTTCGACAAAGGACAACACTAAAACTTCAAGTGTTGTCACACGACACGCACAAAAATCGAGCGAAAACCATCAAATATGTTTGACAAAGCTAGCATTATTGACAACATTATAGTTACAAATTTTCAAGGAGACAGCCATCAGGTCTTAAGTGATCATCAATGAAATAAAAAAAAAGGATCCTCATATAGGCTTGTGATATTTACTGTCGAGATAAAATTTTCAAATTCAGTAAACTTTGGGGACAATTTTTGGGGTATTTTTGACGGAATTAGTTTGTAACAGTTCTTACGTGTGTTTTCCTGGGTACGCCTAAAACCGTGGGATTTGGGCTAGCTGGACATATATGGATTTCCTGACAAATCGAAATGAAAAGAGAAAAAAAATCACCCTAAACAATAGAACAACATAACAAATTCAGTGTCGAGTGTATCGATTCAGAAAAGGACCAATATCAAGCAAAAGACGATAAAAAAACGCTTGCACCCCGAGTATAATGTAAAGCTAAAAACTTATAAATAGAAACTTGATATTATAAACTTGAGGAGACAACGGAATTGATCATGACATTACTTGATGTTACCATGGGTTTTTATGAACGTCAGTTGAGGATCCAGACT
>MJUU01014817.1:42722-53989 GCA_002080025.1 Modiolus philippinarum | reverse complement strand
CCCCCCCCCCCATTTCATACTAAGGACTAGAATCCTGGGGACTGGTACCATTAAAGCATGGTACTGTACAACAAAATAACTTACGGGTATGATAGATCTCTAACACTACTTTTCTGTGTTAGTTAGTTCTGATACCACTGAGGTCTTCTTGCACCACACCCCCCCATTTCTACCATCTAAATAAACCAAAAAAGCATATCGAAAACGCATTAAATCACATATCCTGCTTACTAAGTGAACGGCCAATTATTCTGCGCCGGGGNNGGGGGGGGGGGTATGGTGATTTGTGGCTAGCAGTTATTCTGAAAATGAATATTCTGGTCTAAACTTCCTTGTTAAAAAAATCTTACTCCCAGCCAGATTCCAAAGTATATTTTACCACGTGGGTCAGAGGTCCAGGAGTTCTGGAGTTATGAAACTTAAAACTTTGAATTTTTTAATATTTAGGGATTCCGACTGCTAACTTGTGAATGAAAAAACGTATTGTTTTCAAATTTATATGCGAGTAACACAGGCCAAGTTAAATTATATGTCGAAAAGATTCTATATTCCCATGAAACTTGCATTTTGACTGTTTACAAATTATTTAGTCTTTCACAGGTTTACTGCAAAACTCAAACCAAGTTTAAATTATGGTTCAAAATTATAATTTGATCAAGAGTTATTGCCCTTAAAACTAAGTTTGTCTAAATTAGGGGCTTCCCGTTTATAATTTTTGAGCAAACTACACGATATCTTCACAATTGTTATGCAATATCTCGAAACTCGATCGAAGTTCTAGGGGGTTTCAGAGTAATTCTGGAGTTACGATTTTTGAAATTTAAAAAACGGAAAACAAACGATGGCGGGTCAATTATCAGTATGTAGCTAAAGCCACACATATTTTTACGTTGTACTAAAAATCTTGACAGCCTTCAACGATACGTATTGCTCATGCACTCAGACGCGCGTTTGATTGCCAAAACTAAAAATGCACAATCAGTAAGCACAAAATATATGTACTTTTACTTGCCCAGCATTTCAGCATATTTAACAAAAATGGAGATTTTGCCACATATTATATTGTATGTTTTGTTTTGTTATTGACTGCATTTACCACCTGTTTGAGTTGTAACTTGTGCATATCTAATTTATATCTTTACAGGGAGTCATGGTTGGTATGGGTCAGAAAGACTCCTACGTCGGAGATGAAGCCCAGAGTAAGAGAGGTATTCTCACCCTGAAATACCCAATTGAACACGGTATCGTCACCAACTGGGACGATATGGAGAAGATCTGGCATCACACCTTCTACAACGAACTCCGTGTTGCCCCAGAAGAGCATCCCGTCTTGCTCACAGAAGCTCCACTCAATCCCAAGGCCAACAGGGAAAAGATGACCCAGATCATGTTTGAGACCTTCAACGCACCAGCCATGTACGTCGCCATCCAGGCCGTACTCTCATTGTACGCTTCTGGTCGTACAACCGGTATCGTACTCGACTCCGGAGATGGTGTCACACACACAGTACCCATCTACGAAGGTTACGCTCTTCCACACGCCATTCTCCGTCTTGACTTGGCTGGCAGAGATCTTACTGATTACTTAATGAAGATTCTCACCGAGAGAGGTTACTCATTCACAACTACCGCTGAGAGAGAAATCGTTAGAGACATTAAGGAAAAATTGTGCTATGTTGCACTTGATTTCGAGCAGGAAATGGCAACCGCCGCTTCCTCATCATCCTTAGAAAAGAGCTACGAATTGCCTGATGGACAGGTTATCACCATTGGTAACGAGAGATTCAGGTGTCCAGAATCACTATTCCAACCATCCTTCTTGGGTATGGAATCTGCTGGTATCCATGAAACCACATACAACAGTATCATGAAGTGTGACGTCGACATCCGTAAGGACTTGTACGCTAACACCGTCTTGTCTGGTGGTACCACCATGTTCCCAGGTATTGCCGACAGAATGCAGAAGGAAATCACCGCACTTGCTCCAAGCACAATGAAGATCAAGATTATCGCTCCACCAGAAAGGAAATACTCCGTATGGATTGGTGGTTCCATCTTGGCTTCACTGTCAACCTTCCAACAGATGTGGATCAGCAAACAGGAATACGATGAATCTGGTCCATCCATTGTCCACAGGAAGTGCTTCTAAATTTACACTTTTTCTAGGACTAATAATTTATTTAAATTTGTTTCGATTCGTGTTAATACAACAACTGAGTGCTTGGTAACTGTGACATGGACTTATATAATAAGTTGACAGTTTCCTTTTCAAACCTCTAAATCTCGTTATCTACGTGACTTGCAAAAATATAAATTTATATATTTTTTTATTTATTGTGAAAAAGTCTGGTGGTTCAATGCAAGGGTGTGGAGAGATGAATGTGAAAAGGACGAAAACTTTACTGGCATAATCCGTCTATATATACATATCTCAGGTCAAAAGGGGAGATAACTTTAACAATAACGATGTACATGTAAATAAACTTATCATCTGCATAATTGTGATAATGATCTATACATACAGATAATATAATAAAATTTTATAAATTTATTAATTATCGATTACAAAAAAAAAAATGTGGAGGGTCAACATGTTGGCAGTTTACTTGGTCAGAGTTTAACAATTCGTAGAATCCAATTACACAGATGAAAAAGGCTGAATTTTGGTCACCAAAGATGCAGTCAAATATTAAACAGATTTCATTTTGACATGTCTCTTCGCATCTGCATCAGAGATCAGAATTTTTTAGTGTTGAGGCTTTCATAAAATATTTTTTTCTCTCAAACTTCTTAGATGTTTTTGGTTGGGTAAAATTGTTTATTCTTGGAGTAAATGGACATGAGGTTGTAAATAGATTTTTCAGCTAGACTATTGTTATATGGAGTAAATAGACAAAAGACATTATTTCTTTGCTGTTTCAAAATAAACAAAAAAAGTATCCAGTTTTGTAGGAAGGGAGAAATGGACATTATATTATGATGAGAGTAAACATGGGTTCATTGTTGGAGTAAATACGAACCGAGAGGGTTATTATTATATTTGCAGAAACAATAGATTGGATTCGAGTTAATATCGTTATCACAGTATAATCAGATCAAAATCAAACCCTATCAACAAAGAGCATTGATAATGAATTGGTACTGAATTCATCCATAGTTTCTACAGTAATAATAACCCACTCGATTTCGAAATTTGGAGACAGTGTTAAGGTCGACTTGTTGTTGTTCGACAATGAATCGATTTCATAACTTTCATAACTTAAAGTGTCAATTCCTTCGATTTACAAGTATTTGTTGGAAACGTTTTTGGAATCTAGAGAATCGACCTCCGTTGTAGCTTTCTTTTTAGCTTACCTGGCTAATGCCAGGATGAGCTTTTGCCATCATTTTGTGTCCGTCGTCCGGTTCTCCGGCAATCACTTTTCATTCAAAGATCTTCTCCTTTGAAACTACTGGACCAATTGGAATCAAACTTGGCCACAACAGTCCTTGGATGGTCACCTGCAAAAAAGTTGTTTTTCAGGTTCGCGCTTTATCCAGCATGGCCGCCAACGGGGAACATAGTTTTAACATTGGACACTATGGAAAACACATTCAAAAATCTTCTCCTTTGAAACTGCTGGACCCATTGGAACCAAAGTTGGCCACAATAGTCCTTGGGTGTCCCTTGCAAAAAGGAATTTTCAGGTTTGGGCTATATCCAACATCGTCACAAGTGGGAAACATAGTTTTAACATTGGACCCTATTGAAAAACACGTTCAAGTATCTTCTTCTCTGAAACTACAGAGGCAATTGTAACCAAACATGGAAACAATAGTCCCTGTGTGGTCCCCTTCAAGAAGGGTGTTTTTCTGGTCATCACTACATCTAAGATGGCCGCCAATGGGAAATATAGTTTTAACATTCGAACCTATGAGAAAACACATTCAAAGATCTTCTCCTCTGACACTACTGAGTCAATTGGATCCAAACATGGCCAAATAGTCCTCGAGTGGTCCCCTGCAAAAAAAAATGTTTTTCAGGTCTGCACTTTATTCAACATGGCGGCCAGCCGGGAATTTAGTTTTATAGTTGATCCTGAGGGAAATCTCCTCTGAAACTGCTAAGCCGATTTAACCAAACTTCGGTACAATAGTATTTATGTTGCCCTCTTCAGGTTAACACTTTATCCAAGATGGCTGGTAGCAGGGAATATAGTTTAACATTGGACTCTATGGAAACTTCTCTCCTTGAATTACTTGAGCATATTGGAACTATAGTTTAAACTATTGGTTCTTTAACATTTCTATGTTAATCAAGGGCCAGATGAGCGAAAAAGGCTCTTGAGAGACCACTTTTACAAGTTTTCTGTCACTTTTGATCAGCCAATTGGTTGAAAATGACAATAAAAATGGGATTTCGTTGTTCGTGAACAGTACAAACACTGAACAGTACAAACACTGGCGGGTCGAAAGCGGAGTGGCTGGGTGGAAACTCTTCTAATTTCCAGTAGAATTTAGGCAAATCAGCAAAATGGCAAACGTTGCCTGGAACCCCCTTCCTCTGTAACTTTGTTTGAATCTTTTCTTGACAGATGGGTATCCGCGATGATAAAGTCGGAGGACTCAATTCAGAGACATTTTGAATTGATACTTTTCATGTAAGAATAGTGTGGCAGTGTAAACACCGATAAATAACACGCGTTTTGGTCGAGCTCTTCGTCATTTTGGTTTTTAGAGACTCATTAACAATCTGACATTCTTTTTCAAAATATTATGGTGATCCCTTATGGTGACCTACCTTTCTATAACCTTAGTTTAGCCATGATATTGCCCATCCGGTTTGTACCTCTTGCAAATCTCTGTCTTTATATGAAATTGGAACTTCTTTTATGTATTCTCTTTTAGCTTTCTCATATGCACGCTCATATGCTGTGATTCATGGTCTTCAAAATGTTTGATTTTTATTTGCCCTGAAAAAACAAGTTGTCGAATGGTCATTTGCAATTGAATTCCATTTTAGGTATTGTATTGTTTCTTTGAAAAAAAAATGGTTTAACATGACAAAGCGGTGGTCATTTTTCCCTTTAGAAAGAAATTAGTTTTTGTCCGTCCGTCTGTTTCATGAATCACAACAGTAAGGTAATATAACCATTTCATTATTTCCTTCCGGTGATGGTAATGTTGGATGAAAACTGACCTTACTGATATAAGTTTGAAGAGAAATTAAGGCGGGCAGTTTGATTTAAATACCGAGGAAAAAGGAAATGTGGTCTTGTCGAAACGTTTTAAGTATACAGAAATGAACGTTTTTGCATGTAGAATTGCCTCCTTGTCTGTGTAGTCTTGATTCGAATTAGGAATTTGTCAATATGCAGCTTTCGAAGCTGATGACGGAAGCTGTTTGTACGATACGCTAGGCTCAAATAAATTACAACAAAATCACACTGGTAAAATCAAGTCACAAGTTATAAAAGGTAAAATCGACAAAATATTCACAAAAACAGAAAACAAACAAACAAACAAACAAACAAAAAATAAATACCCCCCCCCCCAAAAAAAAACTGTTAAAAAATCACAAAAAAGAAAGACGGGTCCATATTTTTGACCCTAAAAAACCCTTGTTTAAGGCCACAAGGCCGAAAATTTTGGGTCAGTTTTTCTTCTTATTTTTGTGATTTTTTAGCTGATTTTTTATTGTGCATATTTTCATTTTTTCCATTTTACACAACATATGTTTCTATATCAAATTAAACAGGCAGCTATGCAATGGCTCATTTTGTCATCATTTGGCATCAATTGTCCGTCTCTCGTCGTCCGTGAATGTCCTATTGAAAATTCGTACAGGCCGTGGATTTACATATATAATCTCTTTCAACTATCATTTATGTTACAAAAAGATCTATTATTAAATGTCACACCATAAATTCTGAAATATATTTACACTGGGTATATTCCGATCAAAATTCCACGGAGAACTTGACGTTTGCAACAGAAATCGGTTGCATATTGGTCATATTGTCCTGATAGATTCCGTGGTTTGTCTGCTGAAACTCTCATGTAGTTTTATTCGCTACTAAGATTTTTTAGATCATTTGAGCATATATATCGAAGATATGGATACCGTTGAAGGATTTGATTGTGGTGCATTTTTGAAAGATATACAATTTTGTAGTTTATCATAAAGGGTTCATAGTTTGTATGCAGAGCTCTGTAAGTTGATTTTGAGCTATTGAAATGTGCATGTGTGATTCTTTTGGATTTTTTTTGTGTAAAATACATATTTGAAGTTAAGTATTTTTTTTTTAATTTGTCAGATTATCATAACGGGTACATCGTTTATTCAAGCAACTCCTACAGTTTTCAGGAGGGGAAGTTTTTGATTTTGCAAAAACGACACATGATCTTTGTATGTTTTTGAACTTTTAGTCGTATTTAATTGCCCCAGCGTGCATGTGTCTTAAACAGTTTCAAATCCTTGTGACTACCCTTTTGATTTTTGTATTACTTGATGAAATTGACCAAAAGGGTCAGTGTGAGCTATGACCATCACTTAGCGTCCGTCGTGCGTCCTTTAACTGTTTACATTTTCAAGATTTCAAGATTTATTGAAAACACTCGGACACAAACATACATGTGTAACAAGATGTCAATATTGACTTATATATACATTCAAAAACATGACAGACAGAACATGATATGCATAATAAATACAACAAATTAGGTAATTAAATACAAATATAAAGTATATAAATTTCAGGCAATTACACATAATCATAGAAATACAGCTGTTTTTCGAATTAACAATGATAATTTTTTATATAGTTGTGTGTTGCAAAGTGAGAGAAGACCTTCAAATTTCCTATAGATTAGGATGATTTTCAAAGTGTCTGAAAACCACTTTCAACGTTATTACGATTTGATTATTCTATAAAAATATTGCCACCCTACCGTTATATATATATAGTTATATATATAGTTAAACATTGAAACCAATGGAAAAATCTTTATTTTCATCATTTTGCTTGAAGAACATTAAATATACTGTTGTGGAATGATGTATGGGAGGTCCTTTGCAAAAATCGCTCATTTCGTCCGAGCATAGTTAAACATGGGACCCTAAGGAAAAACATATTTTTATCATCCGTGCAATCACTGAAGTAAACTGAACTTAACTTTGTTGAAATCCCCCATTTCACTCCGAACAAAAAAAAATCATGGCCACCAGTGGAAAACAGAATTTAAAAAAGAATCCTGGGACCATAAGTATGATCAGCCAAACTTTATAGATATAATGTGGAAGGTCTTTTCGCAAATATTACTCATCCATGCAGGTCGATGAAAATAAAGGTCACCAGGGAAAGACATATTTTATCCTTTGCATTGTGCATTGGAAAGAGCTCGAGTGAAGGCTTTATATATTTTTGCAAAGAGGATTTTTTTTTCAATTATCATTAGATTCAATGTATATACCACATATATCTTGTTATTCGAGCGTATCAACTTACAATTGAACTTCTGGTATGAAACGATGACAAAATTGTAATTGCAAAAGCTTATCGGCTTAATGGTCGAGATCCTAGCATGAAAGGTTTTGAGGGATTCATATCTCCCTCTTGAGCTGTCATACGCATTTTAAAAATTAACAAGAAATGTGTGAAATGTAGACTTTTAATAAAAGAGATGTGCGTGTAACATATTACATTACTCAAATTTAATTTTGCCAGTGATTCATATAAAAACAAAATAACAACTTNGTCCCATGGCCATTTCCATACCCCAAAGTGATTATTTATCAACAAACTTGTTCTCGTCTTGATATAGCTGAAATATTGCTGAGTAGACGTTAAACAATATTCAATCAATCAATCAATCAAATTTCCTATAGATTAGGATCATTTTCAAAGTGTCTGAAAACCACTTTCAACGTTATTACGATTTGATTATTCTATAAAAATATTGCCACCCTAGCGTTATATATATATAGTTATATATATATAGTTAAACATTGAAACCAATGGAAAAATCTTTATTTTCATCATTTTGCTTGAAGAACATTAAATATACTGTTTTGGAATGATGTATGGGAGGTCCTTTGCAAAAATCGCCCATTTCGTCCGAGCATAGTTAAACATGGGACCCTAAGGAAAAACATATTTTTATCATCCGTGCAATCACTGAAGTAAACTGAACTAAACTTTGTTGAAATCCCCCATTTCACTCCGAACAAAAAAAAAATCATGGCCACCAGTGAAAAACAGAATTTAAAAAAGAATCCTGGGACCATAAGTATGATCAGCCAAACTTTATAGATATAATGTGGAAGATTACTCATCCATGCAGGTCGATGAAAACAAAGGTCACCAGGGAAAGACATATTCTATCCTTTGCATTGTGCATTGGAAAGAGCTCGAGTGAAGGCTTTATATATTTTTGCAAAGAGGATTTTTTTTTCAATTATAATTATATTCAATGCATATACCACATATATCTTGCTATCCGAGCGTATCAACTTACAATTGAACTTCTGGTATGAAACGATGACAAATACACATTTTAAAAATTAACAAGAAATGTGTGAAATGTAGACTTTTAATAAAAGAGATGTGCGTGTAACATATTACATTACTCAAATTTAATTTTGCCAGTGATTCATATAAAAACAAAATAACAACTTACTAACATACATTCAAGTAGTGTGATGTCTGTGTTATTCTCTGATGGTTGTAATATTACTGAAGGTCAAACTGGACACTAACATTAAATCAAAGAATTTTCATTCTATATCAATTTATCCGTTTTAGAAATTCTCTGCGTTACCTTTTTCTGAATTGAAAGCCTTTTTAAATTTTAATGATGAAAAAAATGTGAGGGTAAAAATTAAAAAACAATAATCAGCCCTTGAGGAAAAATTTGAAGTTTCGGCCGAACTCTGATTCAGTTTTTTTTTAATTATTACTTTTTAACTGTTCAGGACCTTTAAATAGTAATTGCTAATGAGACACTACCGCAATGTATAAGGGGAGGTTTGGCGCGCCATAAAATCGGTTTTACTCACCATTTCTTTTGAAATGTATGTACTATTGCTATGGTCAACCAAGTTGCAAAAGTTTTACTGATCAGAAGTTTACACCCCAGGCCTACATTCTACAACATGCGGTCGTTAAAAAGACACTTCTTATACAATTTTGATATGTATATACTGTGTAGTCTTTTTAAGGCGTAGGATGTATATCTTGATTTCAGTGTATGTTTTGCCACTTGGTTGATATTTGCGATAGACAATTTTCCTATGGTTTCCACTTCGGCTCCGGTAATTTTCCTACCCTTGGAAGTAATTTTACAGTTAAAGTACACTACGGGAGGTAAATCAAATTAGAAAAAAAATATGTTGTGCAGTGGTCGTAAATTAATTATAGTTAATTAATTAATTATAGAACAAAGTTGGCCACGACACACAAAAATATACAAATTAAAAAGCATCTAAAATGACAAAAAATTAAAAGGAAAGAAAGAAGGGATGATTGCCAAACGATTCGGCAGTATGGCATTCGACTAGGGCGCTACCGTGCTGAAATACGGAGAAGAATGTGCAAATGACGAGAGAAGGCAGACCCAGGCAGACATAATGGTGTGTCGCAGATATTACCTGTAAAAATCGCACCAAATCCTAACATTATCGAAATCGAAATCGAGAATAAAACATTTGTTTTCTGCACTAAGCAAATATTAAATGTTAAATTTCAATACATAAATAATATAAAATTGACTGTGCCCTCGAGACTGTGCCAAAGGATCGAGCAGCTTCTGGAGGCGGTATAGAGGCTAAAGTTCCTGTCCAAACCCATTGTGGCAATCAAAACACTTTGTCCTTGTTTTCCTTTCCACCTTTATTTCTTTACACTAAGATTTATTAAATTTGTTAACTTGTTATCATCCTGATATAGCTGAAATTTTACTCACGGAATATGATCAATCAATCAATCAATAACAAAGTACCGAAGTAACTGTAAATTTAGATTCTGCATATGCGCATTTCGACAACTTATGTCTCTTCAGTGCAGATCAAAATCAAAACATTTGGAGTTCCATAAACCGAAATATGTTTAAAATCTGATAGAGAAAAATTACCAATAAGATCATAACAGGAAAGCAATCAAACAATCGGGTCTTTTTATACGCCCGTCGAAAGACGGACGTATTATGGTATACCCTCCGTCCGTCCGTCCGTCCGTTAACTTTTTGGTTTCCGGAGATTTTTTCTGTAACCGCTAGACATATTGATTTCATATGTGGTATATAACTATATCTAGGTAAAATACAGATCAAGTTCGAATTTGGTTCCGGTCGGTTGATTTTGTGCAGAGTTGTGGCCCTTGCACTTAGTGAAATAAAAAATATAGGTTCCCGGAGTTTTTTTTTCTGTGACCGCTAGACATTTTTTGAAAAAACATCAGTTTCTCCACCTTTTCTTTACAATATGTGAATATGTTGATTTGATATATAGTTTATGATTGTATGTTTATAAATTATGGATTAAGTTTAAATTTGGTTCCTGTTTAATGATTTTTGTGGACAGTTATGGCCCTTGGACTAAATATTTTTTTTGTAAATTCATTTTTTTACATATATTAATTTGATATTTGTTGAATGGTTACATCTTGGTAAGGCACATATTCTGTTTGATTTTTTTCAATCAAAATTTTGTTGTGGTCCAATGTGATAATATTGATTTAACATGTTTTTATACGACCGCAAAAATTTTGCGGTCGTATTATGTTATGGCGCAGTCGTCGGCGTCGGCGTCGGCGTCGGCGTCGGCGTCTGTGGCCAGCATAACTTTGTTTCTAGTGGACGGATCATCTTCAAATTTCAGTATGTGGTGTCTTGGCATAATGGCTATCCCGGGTTTTAATTTCGGGTTAATGGCCCCACCCGTTTTAGAAAAAGGGGCCAAAAAGGGGTAAAATTGGGTATTTTTGTGTCTGTGGACAGCATAACTTTGGTTCCAGTGAACAGATCATTTTCAAATTTTAGTATGATGTTTCTTGGCACATGCTTTAGCCCGGGCTTTAATTTTATGTTCCTGGCCCCGCCCGTTTTAGAATAAGGGACAAAAGGGGTTAAATTAGTTGTTTTCACATATTTGACTGTAGAATCTTTATTATTTATCGGATTTTGATGGGGTTTCTTTCAGTAAACTCCTTAGAAAATTTCCAATCTGGAGTATGCCAACGGATTTCACGTGGCATGTACCGTTCACGAGATAAATGGGGCCCAAAAGGGGC